>JAVTVY010051603.1:0-26118 GCA_036873755.1 Hanleya hanleyi | reverse complement strand
AAACATACATTTGTCATATACAATAAGTCACCCCTTTTAATCTAGGGTCATAACTGTAGCCCAAATATAATAAACCAAACTGACCTGTTCGTTAACAACTCCCTTTTTCTCTTGCATTTCTATCCAATTTCTTGCTTGTCCATTTTTGAAGACCTAGAAGTCTGTATAACTAGTTTACGTTTCAGCTGTTCCCGCTCAAGAGTCCGCTAACGAGTCCCCCGATTTTCGCCCACTGTTTTATCTTTATAGTGGTCTAATGCCCTAGAGCCTTTCTCTATTCTTTGGGATGTCGTCATTTTTATGCTCACCCATTGGCCCTTGATTTGCTCATCACTCTTTCTGTATTCTCGATCTCCAGTCGCTATGGAACAAATCTATTAACAGCTTTTCTGTTGGGAACTGATGAATCATATTTTGTCTATGAAATCACACGATACAGTGAGTCATACCTAGTATCCATTGTGCGAGTTAATTAACACAGGTCGAATAAATTAGTCCAACCTATCCCGATGCCTTAAGCCTCAAGCATCGCAAATTAATCACATTCCAGTAGACAATATTTATTCATACTCTAGTCGAACTAAGATTTCCCACAAGAAAACCTTCACACAAGAAAACTATGTTATTCCTGTATCCCAATTTCAAAGTACAGCCCTAAACTTTTACTAAATTTCATCATGAATTATCATTTGTTTTCTATGATATAATAATATTTGTTATCATATTTATTCTACTATATAATATACTCCATGGTCGAAGAATTTCGGACCCCGAAATTGGAAAGAGGACCATCAAAACAATAGAACGCAAAAGTCGTGACCCAAATAGTTGTTATAGTATGTAACATATAGCCACATGGGTGTGGAGTCGGGGAAGGACAGCGGGAAGACATCAGTCGGTGGGATGTGCCTCGGGTGGGGAGGTCATCCGTGTCGGAGCCAATTCTGTGCGTATGAAAATTGCTCATGGGCCAAGATCTCAGGTGTGGAGTTCAGCCAATCCCTCGTATAGTCGATGCGTAGACTGGAACAGGATGGAAGGGGTATAAGCCGACTACAGTGCTTAAAAATCGTTGTAAAAAAAACTTTACATGAGCACAACGAGTACATTTAAAAGAATAAGAAAATACCGGAACCAACAATATAGTTTGGTTTGGCCTGTTACGACATTTACATACATAGAGAAGCAATATTACACGACATGAAACAACAAATGTCCAAAAACAGAGAAAGGTCAGTGTATACTACACTGCTTGTTGACAATACACCGCGCACTTGGCCGTGTACATGATTAAACCGTTTAAGTGTTGCACCGTTTAAATGTAAGTATCGTGATCACTGCTGCAGATTGTCAATAATAACGTGGGATATACCCTCTCAGTCGTGGATATCAAATAAGGCTATCAAAACCATAGGAGTGTGACATATTCATGCCTCGGGCTATAGGCGATGAGAATCGAGAGACAAACAGCATAGTAAACCCAGTGTGTCGTTTACAAGAATGAGTTGAGATAGCTGGGGCATCGATAACACGATACAAATGAATGCATTAATAATTACTACATACCCAAAGTGGAATACTGATCCCCGTCATAGATTAAACATCCGCTGGGATGGATCGGGCCACACAGAAAGAGGCACATTGGAAGCCATTCGACTTGACTAATCAAGATTGTACCAGAGGGCGATTTGCCTGTATACAACACAGTCGCAAGCCGTAAAATGGACGTTATGAATTTGACAAGTGCTAAAAATTTTTATGTAAAATGACAAAAATGCATCTTGATGGAACCTACAGGTCATAATTATACTACATAATTATTGCAAAGATATAGACCTATGTGAACTAAGAAATCTGTTACTTTCTGATTGTCCTTACAGTAAATATATCTTTGTTTAAACTTTTCAGAAAAGAGAACGCCACAACACTTGGCGGATTGTACAACACTTCTGTAAATTGGAGATGAGACTAAAGCATCAGAAGAATCCAAGTTAAGGAACATACCCTATGATAGTAATTAAAATGAGGCACAGTATCAACAGAACAGGTTGAATTCGAACCTCTCGCATTTGTGATGGAGACTGGAATAATCCCATCGCACTGAATGGAATGCCAAGAAAAGTGAAGTACATACATTCGCTAACATGGAGGAAACCAGAATGATTGGAATTTGGAATTTTGATTCAACAGAGGTGTGGGACGACACCTGACGAAGCCGATGACTCGACCAAATCATGGTAGCATCATATACCCTCAAGTGATAAGAGAAATGAACGATCGGAAGTGATTAAATAACCATCGAAATGGACTCCACATACTTAGTGTACTAAACTGGCATTCGTATAACGACCCTAGTCCATGGAAATGGAAGAGGAATAACACAGTAAATAGTCTACACGAAATTGAAAATATTACAACCTGAATTATCCGTGTCATAGACATATCATGGAAGAGGAGATCCACAATTGTATATTCGAAAACGAAATAATTCCCTAGTGTCTTACCATAAGATTGAAGAGTTTGTCAGGGAAAATGTACCAAAGGTGATACACACAGAAGTGTAATTTGGAGTATATTGGAAAAATTGTACATAGCCCTTTTCCATGTGATAATTCGTTAAATAGTGGACAAGATTCATGGTTTCCATTCGTATGAACATCTCACGTAATATAAATTAAGCATGAATACACCAGAACAATATTTTGTCTACAGCACTTAAGGATTATTGAACAGTGAGAATGACATATAAATTTCCTTGGACATTATAGCATACTGGAATTGTCAAACAACGATGGAGTTCAAACAGATAAGTTTTTATTATTTTTTTGTTTTTCCATGGCGGCATGATTGCACAACAGATGGGTGTTCAATTTTTGTTTGTTTGTAGTTTCGGTTATCTGTCTTGTATACCCCTATGACATAATCCTCCAAACGACATGTTCCCATGTCCAGCTGCAATTCAAGTTGATTGCCAAAAGCCTTTTTGTTTTCTGAAGAGTGGCATTCACCTGGCAGTACCTTCTGTACCCTAACCAGGGATTAGGTTAGATCCATCTCCTGTTATAGATAAAGGAGAACCGTGGGGCTATATGATAACCAATTAATAACCAAAGATAATAATCAAAATTGTAAAAGTACACAACCATTTCGCGGATTATCGGCGAACATGCTGCCATGCGGTGCGCCTTTTCCCCTTTGTGTAATAGTCGTTGCTAGAATATTACGATAGGCAGTAATGGCTTTATGAACACTTGGCACATCCAGCGCCAAAGTTGCTTATCGATCTTCTGTCAAAGTGTAGTTGGGCACCAGTGTTCGGAGCGTACAAACAGGTAAGTGTTATGTTTTTTTTTTGTTGAATGTGCATACATATGGGTAATTGACTCCATGGCGGAGAACAAATCATGACAATCACATTACTGTTTCGATCGTCCCTTATCTATCGTACGGAAATATTCTATGGGGTACTACGTACTCAAGCCATCTAAATTCGTTGTTTCTGCGACAAAAGCGTGCTGTAAGAATGATATCACTTTCCAATAAACGTGATCATACACTGTCAATTTTCCTCTCGCTGCAAATTTTGCCACTTCTTCAATAGAACCAATATTCTTGCGTACGTCATGTCCCCAAGGTTTTATATAATTGTCATCAATTAGCAAACATCTACCAAACCTACTTCACCAGACAACATGCTATGCATTAATATCAAACAAGAACCCGCAACATCAATCTCTACAGACCATTTCACTATTCCAACTTATCTTATACACTAAAATTATTTGTGTGTCCCTTTGAGGAGCACAAGACTGAACTCGGGATATCTTATCCATAAAAGAAAAGATGCCTCAAGTTGTAGGTCAGAGAAAACACTGGACAACAACGTCATCAGAAATCCAAAACATTTACAAATTGGTAATCACTACGTATGAAGAAGATAATCATTAAATTTTCAATGTCTGTCAAATAAAGACATTTGAGTGAATATTACGAATATTGATAAAAAGCATACTAGACTTCATATATAGAATTCAAAGTACTTTTGATTAAATGACGTGATTTTGGAAGGAGGCAAACATGACTGCCTCTACATACAGTAATGTATGGGTTACTTGCCAATTTGTTAAAACAGTATATTTGCAGGACTCATTGGCTTCCATTTACCAATTTCATGCTATGAAACTAGAAAAAGAAAACATTTGATTCTATGGGAATCAAAAGGATGTGCCACATCTACGTCACTCAGACCTAGTGGTGAGACATTTGAAGTAAGATCACATTAGATTATATAATTTTTGAAATACAGAACTATAAATGTCAATTTTTAAAACTAATTAGTTGATATATAGGATCGTGTCCAGTGAAGTGAGAAATAGCTATTCCGGGCCCTGGATCAGCCTTTCGCTCTTCACCGACTTCCGATACACACATCCTCCTGTGTTGAAGAGGTCTCAAATTATGGAATTATTCAAATAACATGATCAACCAATTTTTGCACTGCTAAAGAGAAAACTACTTCAAAAATATGTTTGTTTCTTCCGATTCTGGACGCGGATATTCTCTAATGGACGACGGCTGCATTATGGATGACGGACTAGACGCTTGTAATTGCAAACCAAGCACAAACTCCAATCACCGACCAGAAAAACAGTTCATCTATAATGATGACTTGTTAAGAAAGCGAGACCTATTACTAGGCTTGCCTGAGCAGGAAAACATTAAATGCAAATCCAGTTTCTCCTGCACCTCAATTCGAGTTGTATAATTCGATAAACCTCGATATATCAATATTCGCGTAGCATATTTATTTAATTGTACTCATTTCAAGCAGAATCAGTCAGCTCTATCTTTAGAGTATCTTTTAGGAGTACGTATCAAATGCAATTATCGTCCTTGCAAACTAGCCACGTATTTCCCGGAATCAGATTTCTTGAAAACATGTCCCTCATTTTGTACTGGTGAGATTTCTTTGTCGTCTGGAAAACTCCAATAACGACCTAAACAAAACTTGTATACCATACGTTGGTTTGTTTTATGTGAACTGACTAACCATAGTCAAGTACACATAGATCCTTAACCTTGGGCAAAATGAATATTCCAATAGAAAAAACTTCAAATCCGATGCATCAAAATTTGGAACTCAATCTATCGGCATTTCAACCATTAGCACTAGCTCATTGAAACAAACAGTTAAACTGGACCTTCAACGTTTTCAGGGAGTCTCGTCTCTTATCTGCAAAACACAAGCAGAATTAGGCTATACTTACGCTAGCCTTTCCCGGTCTTCTTTTTCTACAAATCTGAATTATCATTATGGGGCACATTTCATCATCAATCAATAACCCATAATTATCATATTCTTTATGCGCATGCTCCGTAAGTCTAGGCAAAAGAACAAGGAATTATTTCCTCAAAAACAATCTGTCCCCATCTTAACCTTAAAACTAAGCAAATGTAAATAGTATTCACCGCTACTCATAGACAACTATTCAAAGATACGTTTGCATCCATTATTTGAAAAATTTGACTGAAATTTCATTCTAGTTAGAGATCTCCAGTTTCGTTCTTCGTATTATCGAAATCTTAGACATGCGTACGTCTTTTACTATCTATTAATCTAGTATTTCAACCGATTTCATCATATTTCCATGTTCTCTATATAAAATGACTGATTTTGGCACAACGCCGTAGCGAAATTCAGAACAAAGCCACGTCTCGTGGATTTAAATGTTGTTACACTACCACCGCAACGCTACCTCCAAAAATTTCAACTCTTAATTGCTATCATCAAACATCAGATATCAGACACTTCAATTCCTCATTGTCAAATATTTTCATTACTCAATTCATATTTCATAAATTCGACATCGCAATTATTACAACTTCATCATATCATCTTGGGGGGGAAGCGACTCGCCCGCGTACGGTCAAAATTATTTTATCTCAAACACTCTTCAATGATTTAGTGATTATTTAATCCCATATGGCGTCTCGTAAAGAGCCCAACATCAAATGCTCTTATATATCTCTATGCCACGTCCGTACTATCAATATTTAACAGTAAACAGATCAATACGTTGTGATTCATTGTCGTCAGATTTCGTAAATTAACTCTCCATTTCACCAATTCGCTTCTCTAATTTGTATTCAAATTCGACATTAAATATTTCATCACTCTTCATTTCTCCAATGGCTCATTACTTCCATTATTTAGACATGTCATTTTTTCATAGTTATCACGGACAGAGTACCCTGACATAGTGTAAATAGACCTTTATCCATGGCCAAAATCATCACTATACCTCAACTATCATTGGGAATTTCTAATCAATCACACAACGAATTATCTCCACTATTAATTCAATCTCAATTGGTTCAATGTTTTCTCTCCTAGTTTGTAAATTTTCTGAACGGAAAATACAATCCAGATAGTCAGTTTGTAGGTAAATTGCCACCTCACTAAAACATAACAACCGCCCTCATTAATATACACATTAATCTACGAGGATAAGAGCAAAGGTCATTCATCCCCGGTGAGTCATTGTTCTACTAAGTCTTTAAACATAAACTTTTGGAGCTTGTCTTAAAATACGTACATTCTTCTCTACAATTACTTCTTTATCTTCTACAGATAATTCATTTTCAGGAATCCAAGTCCCAATTCTCTTATTTGTCTGATCTGCGTATATCACATAGTAATGGATCTTCCCATTTTCATCTTTCTTGTCTTTTGAGCCATTCTCAATTGTCCCAACTTTATTTTGCAGTAATTCTTCATCAGCTGGCCTGGGTATCATGGACGTAACTATTTCGTTTCCCACGACATATCCTCGGTCCACAATCATTTCTTTGTTTTGAACTGGCTGCCTGACATTCTCAAAAAGTCCCAGATCATCTATTTGATCGGGTTAAATAATGTCTTGAGCCTGTTCGGTCTCGTTAACTTGGGGCGTAGGGGTCACTCCTACGTCTCCATTCCGCTTCTCAACACTAACTACAATAGTTTCTGAATCTTCAGGGATAACGGGTAACGGTTCGACTTCATTACAAAGTTATCCTCTGGTATCTCATTTTCATCAATAGCAAGTGCGTCATCATCCGCAAGGTGGACAAGGTTCAACAAAGGTTTTGTAGGGCCCACGTGGCGGTCAATACATTTCTTCAATCGGTTGTTATGGACAATACTCTCGACCAATTTATTTGATTGAACATTCCTAATTTTAAAGTTCAACAACCCAACTTTAGTAACAACTCTAAAAGGACCTACCCATTTCGAATTTAACTTTTTCGAAAAGTGTTTAGGGGTCACTGGCAACCATAGATAAACAATATCTCCAACTTTAATATCTGGGTCTTTACATCTCATGTCATAGAAATACTGTGTTTCATTTTCTCCACCAGATCTATAATAGTAGCGGCATACTCTCCTTCCGTGTCTCTTTGATCTGCCACCCCTATTCCGGTTTTGATTTTGGTAATATCCATTACCTTGAGGGTTCCTATTTTGTCCATTTCCATTATGTCGATACCCCTGATAACACTCCCTCGGTCTCTGGTTATATTTATAACGCTTGTGTGTCTGCACATCTTTCGCAACAGCGGCTATCTGCCCCCTAAGTTGGTCTATTTCTAATTTCAAATTTCCTAATGTCTCTGATTGTGGCTGGTTTGCTTGTGCCATTTGTGTAGAGATTTCCGCTAATTTTGAACACTGTATAGTAGTTTCCAAATCAGCCGGATTCTGCATGATCACTTGGCACCCTATTTCAGGTCTCAAACCTCGGATAATCTGCAATTTAGTTACGTCATCCGTCTTCCCTAATCGACAGGCCAGCTGCACCACTGAATCAATAAAAGCCCCAGTCGCCTGTGACGAACCTTGCTTTAAGGCATAGAAAGCCGTCTCCAAGTTAAACATCTGCCTCATGTTTAAGTATTTGTTTTCAAAAGCCTGGCGCAATCGTGGCCAGTCTTCGCGCTGAGCGTCGGGCAAATATGTTATCCATATTTCCGCAGCATCCTTAGTTAAGAGCTGAAAATATTGTACCTTTTGATCATCATGAATACCATTTAAATTCAAAAAGATCTCGAATTTTTGTAACCAAATTCTAGCATCTTCATGTGCACCTCCAGAAAATTTCTCAGGACGGGTGGCATTCATCATAGCCATCGTTATTTCTTCGTTATGCACAAGATCTGCATTTATTATAGCCTCATCAACAAGTTCATTTATCAACTAATTGATTTACTAAAAGGTCATACTCAAATGGGTCGGGCGGGGCCTCCTCTTCATCGCTATCAAGATGTGCCTGTTCTACCACAGGATCTGCTAATGGTTCCCCAAAAGTTTCTAATGGCTCCCTAGGATTTTGCAAGAGCTCGTCAAGATTCTGTAAGGGCTCCCCAATATTTTCTAAGGGCTCATCAAGATTTTCTAATTCTTCCGGTAGATTTTCTAATTCTACTGGCTCATCAAAATTCTGTAAGTGTTCCTCAGGTTCCTCTCCTTGAACTTCATTATTTATCACGGGTTCTTCAAATTCTTCCCCCTGAATTACATTATTTATCACATTATCATTCAGCAATATCTGCGGTGGGTCGTGCTCTACTTCCTGACCAAATTCAGGCTCTGGATGTATTACTCCCTGATTTATAGGAACCCCCTCGTCACGTACAACTATATCCTGTACATCTATTCTCCTAAACTCGGGACTATCTCTCCCATCATCACCAAACGCCACCCAGACAAAGTGAGAAATCATGATGGTTAAAATGAAAGAAGTAATTTCGAAAATTTTGCACGGCCACGGCAAAGACCGCCGAACCAATCCAACAAGTAATAAATAAGAAATCATGACTTATGGATTAAAACTAATCTTTAAAATTTGGTACGGTCACGGCAAAAATCGCAAACCAATCCACCATCTGCCCGAATAGGTTCTATCACCATGTGACAGCTTCGAGGTCTCCCTGAAAAGCCCCAAATTGGCTATATACGGAAGGCCAGAAGGCTCCGCATCACAAATTAACTCGCTTGGCAAAATACGGGGGTAACCAGTAATCGAGCGCTGTGGACAGTGAGGATATGGCTTAAACGATATCTGCCATGCCGTGTAGATACTCTGCTTTCAGATTAAATAAGTGAATAAGTCATTTTGTACGGTTTGTCAATGATTTCCCTTTTTACTGATACCAACACTGTTCTACTATCTTTACACACAATACCATAATATTAAAACATACATTTGTCATATACAATAAGTCACCCCTTTTAATCTAGGGTCATAACTGTAGCCCAAATATAATAAACCAAACTGACCTGTTCGTTAACAACTCCCTTTTTCTCTTGCATTTCTATCCAATTCCTTGCTTGTCCATTTTTGAAGACCTAGAAGTCTGTATAACTAGTTTACGTTTCAGCTGTTCCCGCTCAAGAGTCCGCTAACGAGTCCCCCGATTTTCGCCCACTGTTTTATCTTTATAGTGGTCTAATGCCCTAGAGCCTTTCTCTATTCTTTGGGATGTCGTCATTTTTATGCTCACCCATTGGCCCTTGATTTGCTCATCACTCTTTCTGTATTCTCGATCTCCAGTCGCTATGGAACAAATCTATTAACAGCTTTTCTGTTGGGAACTGATGAATCATATTTTGTCTATGAAATCACACGATACAGTGAGTCATACCTAGTATCCATTGTGCGAGTTAATTAACACAGGTCGAATAAATTAGTCCAACCTATCCCGGTGCCTTAAGCCTCAAGCATCGCAAATTAATCACATTCCAGTAGACAATATTTATTCATACTCTAGTCGAACTAAGATTTCACACAAGAAAACCTTCACACAAGAAAACTATGTTATTCCTGTATCCCAATTTCAAAGTACAGCCCTAAACTTTTACTAAATTTCATCATGAATTATCATTTGTTTTCTATGATATAATAATATTTGTTATCATATTTATTCTACTATATAATATGTAGGTAACTTTTGTTTAAACATGATGACTCGGAGTTTGACCCTATCAAGCCAAGTGATTCAGGTCATTGACCTAGGCCATGCATGTGTCTGCATCTAAAGAGGGTCGGGTGGAGAGGATATTTGTATGCAAGTCCCAGAGTTACATACTGTGAATACAATTTCTGAGAGAAAATTAAAATTTCTTGCCAACATGGCAAAGATATGATAAGTATGCCTTAAACTATTGTTTTCTGCAAATATTAAGTGTACTGAATGAAGTTTTTATCAATCTGTGATTTATGACATCCTCCCAGGAAAACTATCAGAGGTAACCGCTGGGCGATATCCATATTGTATCCATGCTCTAAAACAGAAAAACTCGGTGAAATAACATCTGAACATACATAATAAAATCAGAAAATATTTAACTTCACTATTATAGACCTGGTGGTACAAAATCTAGTCAAAATAATTGCCCAAACCGTCTGCAGTGCAGATAGCTGAATAACTTGAGGACTCTTTTCCTCTGCTCTTTCTCTCAAAGCATAAATCAATTAAAATAAACAACCAGTCACCCTGGCAACAGTACTACTTGGGTTCAAGTCTTTCCTCAGCAATAGACTGTTAGACAGGACCATTAGACCCTATGGGTACTCACTCAGATTATAGTCCCCGTAGAATATACCCAAGTTTACATGGATTCTAAGCCATTCTGCCTCTTACTAAACTTACATGTACACTCCAGGACCACACGGCTTCATGGACCGTACGGCTCAGTCCGGCAACAACACCACCCCTCCCATTCTCTGACTACTGCATTTATCGAGTTCGGCAAATAGTTTCATTGCCGTAAAGAGCTGATCTGTCTGCAATCAGTCTCCAAACCTCATTGGCCGGTTGTATTTCTCAAACTTGTTTATCACGTTACCGTGACCCATACCGAATATAATGGCGGTATCGAGGAGAAATTCAACTGGCATCTGATGTACGAAGGCTGATTGTAGACGGAGCAGCTCTTCGCGTCAATTAAACTATTTGCCGTGTGGTCCCGGAATTTTCAGTTAATAGGAAGCCATGTAAACTGCATGATCTATATGAAAGTGTATCTGTTGTTCTAAGCTGCCGAGTTTTGAAGTCATTACTGCCAATTTCTCATACGAGTACAGTTGCATGTAAAAACCTGGTGTCAACCGACAGCCTTGCCATGCTTGCCATTCTGAACTGACACTCGAATTGTTATGCTGTCGTTGTTGTAGACAGCTCGAAGAGAAGTCGTACACGAAGAAGTCAGATTCAGATTCCGTGAGCACTGCATGATATTCTATCAAGCATTCATTAGCACACAATAATAAGTATATATGGAATAAACTTGGATCACAAAATGAAGAATCTGACTATTTAAACACGATTTAGACATAGCAGTTTCATCAAAACAATCAAACTTGGTACCTGTCACGATTTCTCCAGCGCTGTAGGCCTGTCCAAATTTACTTCGCTTCTCAAAGAGGCTCTATGCGGTGCACTCCAAATGTGTTAAGTTAAAATTCCCCATATGAGGACACTTTTTTCAAGACTATTGTTATTCGGAATGTTCATTCCAAAATAGGAATTGTTAGCTGATATATCTACTAGTCAGGTCCGCCCATGCTGAGTTGCACATTTATAAATACGGAGGTACAAATTGAAAGCTGTCTTTTGATTTATTGTCTCCCAGTTCATTTTTGAACGCATCCATATGTAGTATAGAACTGTTGAATCTCATAGCATTCGTGGAGGGAGAATCATGGTGGACGAATGTGGCGTAATTTAGCTTTGACGTTTGTTTCTTTGACTGGTGTGTGGATGCAAAATTAAGACTTAGAAAACAGCCAGACCTCTTTCCAAAAAAAATCCGGATAAACGGACTTTACACCCGGTATAGGTTGGTCACTTGGGTCGTGCAGGATTTCGCATTGAAGCGCTAGTCAAGGCCACTTCGGGGCACGTGACTGACAGATGGATGCAAAGACGGGATTCCGTAAAAACTGAATTTACACGACATGTCGCCAGGAATGGCGGACTTTACATCCATGTATTTTTTGTTCAAGGGTAGGTGTGGAGAATAGCGTGGGCAATAGAGTGCATTCGGCAAGGCATGATGAGTTTGTTTAGCCCGACAGAGTTACCTCGCCGTGTATGATAACGGAGTGAGTGAGTTATCGCAAAGAGAGATAACTCTGCCAGGTTAGGCAGATCCATCACACCCTGCTCACTAAACCCTACCGCCTACGATATTCCCACCCTTTTACAGGAATATGCATGAGTGTAAAGTCCGCCATGTCCTGTAAATTCAGTTTTTACGAATTACAGGATCCCATTATTGCATCTATCCGCCAGTCACGTGGACCGAAGTGCCATCGACTAGCGCTTTAATGCGAAATCTTGCACGACCCAAGTGATCTGTCTAGACTGGGTATAAAGTCCGTGTTTCCGGATTATTGATGAGAGGACTGGCTGTTTTCTAAGTCTTAATGTTGCATCCACACACCAGCCGATGGAACAAAAGTCAAAACTAATTTACGCCTCATTCTCCCATCAGGGGTCCCCCTCCAAAAATGCTATCACATTTCTATAATAATGATGAATGCTTTTAAAAATGAACGAGGTGGCAATCGTGAGAAAGTGAATATGATTTAACGTGGCTATTTCAGTCATTTCACGACGTTCGGTTCCTATTCCTTTTCACACCCGGAAATCATAATTTTTTTTGATTGAAATTGTAGTTTAAGGGCCGCTTCCCATTCGGATTTCGCGGCCCATCAACTCAATGTTTTATTCGATTCTCGCGGTACATTACGTTGTTTATTGAATATCTTTTCCAGCGCTAAATATGTAAATAAATAAATAAATAAATAGATAAATAATAAATAACAATGAGAGATTAGTAGGAGATATAAATAGAAGTAAATAAGAATCGCTATATGTACAAGTTCGTAAGTCTCTTTTTGGTTTTTGGTTAAGTTATACTGGTAATTGTGAGTTGACTGTAATCGCGTGTATGATTCCTTTGTCTTGTTACCCCATAGTACGCACAAAGCCGTCCAGAAAAAAATGGGAGAACCAGGGCGTCTTCAGTGTTCTTAGAGCCGACTTCCCGACTGACGCCCTCGGGAACAGGGGGGGTCCTTCCAGAAATCTGTGCCTGTAACAATTGCTTGGAGTGTGTATTGGGGTACAGAACGGCAGGTCTACGTTCTATATTGCGTGAAAGTCAAAGGATCATATGCTGTGTTGAGGGGAAATCATAAGGGTGGGTCCAATCTCTTTTAACACTCGGGACCCCACGGGAGAGGTCCTATTTCTTTTCACATCCGGGAACCCCATGGGTGCCTCAGTTTAGTGGCCTCTTACGACAAGTTCTCTGAGGAGCGGAGGCCTGTTCTTACCATGACCTGGAGTGTGCACAACGACATCTCAGGTCAATCCTCGGGAGCCCCACGGTGCTTATTTGAATTTTGCAATGCAAGCAGAATATTTCAAATGCAAACACATCGGGATATATACGTGTATCATATATCTGATAGGAAAATACTACTTTACCAGTTTTTATTATTTCTATATTTCTGTGGTCCATGGACATAAAAGGAATCTGGGACTCAGAAAGTTTGGTCGGCATACAAAAGGGCGGGTCTCAAAATCGCCCATTTATGACTGTACATAATCACCGTACTCTATAGATGGGGAATTGAAATGATATCAAAAGGTTGTTATTCAAAGGGTGAGTTTTATTCACAAAGTTTGATTGATGGTATGGTAGGTTTATAGTATATAGCCCTTTTGATGTGTTCATATCCTCCAGTGCAGTGGAGAAGTAAGATTCCTGGTAAAAGTAATGTGATTGAACCCTGTGATTGTGAAAGGTCGTAAACTTGACGAAAAGAAATAGTATTCGGAAAATTGTCTGTCCATGCGTTAGAACGCAGGACCTAGCTGGGGGTAACATAAAACTAGTACTGTATGTGAAATTACTCAATAAAACTTCAATCGATGGGCATGGTTTTCTTTCATAAATTTATTCTAAAGAGGTTGAAATTAATCACTTGATCCCTCTCAGCTTGTATTATTAATAATCGTGGCTCGTCCTCCTGTGACGAGGCGGTTATAATCCGTCTCACCTATCATATCATTGTAATAATATTACTATAATCATGGAGTTAAAAGATAGAAGGAGAGAGCACTCGGTCAGATCAAAGTGTTCAATGTACGATTCCGCCACAGCAGGGATTCGTCGGATTAGCCTGTGTGTATTTGGGAGATTAAAGCAGGTTCGGTCATGTTCGGTAGTTGTCGGGTTCCCGCGCCTGCGCCCCATCGACGTCATCAAAGCTATTATAAGTTGAGTGTATTGGAAATGTGAATTGGTACTTAGCCGCCCGCTGTGTACGCCGCCTGGAAGTGTTGAGTTTGACCATGGAGGGAAAGAGAGATCAGTGGTGAGTGGTTTTATTTTCGTCATCTCCGTATATTTTCAAAAGGAAAATAGATAATGAACTTGTATACTGTAATTACTTAAAGGAGAAGTGCAAGTCAATAACAGGTTTAATAACATCCAGAATTGCAATTAATAAGATTACAGTTATTACTCAAGGTTTGTATTTCTAATATTCGGCTAACGCATTTTAAGCAGAAGTTTATGCAAACTATTGTCGTGGTCATTAAATAACGCCATTTACGCTAGTGGTCTTAAGTCAACTCCTAAGGACTTTGAGATGATGCTGAATAAATTTCACAATTTGTGTCTTAGCGTTTCTACGGAGACTCAAATTACCAAACTTGTTAAGTTAACCGACACGGAAATAACAGAGGAATCATTAGAGTTCTTCACACAGATACTGATGGACGAGCTCTTAAAAGAACTATTAACTTTCAAATTCGGTTACAAAGAAATGGTGGATGAACGTCATCGATATCATGCTGGATATCTATGCCACACGCCTGCAAGATTTGTTTTTTGAATTTGTGTTTCGGAACCGGGTTTCTATCGAAAGGATACAAGCTTTCGGTCCCCGCACACAAGCGACAGGCTAACCGAAGTTGTTCCACATGCAGGTCCATTTTTCTGCCGTGAGAAAGATTATCTTCGTTGTGCTGAAGGTGTTGCTCTTGGTCAGAAAATTTCGTAAATAAGTTGTCGAACATGTATTTTCAGCTCTTATATATCAAAATTTTAGCAGCACACGCTCACCGTATACAATATAGAGGCCATATTCATTTGTAATAGATACAGGATGTGTTTATTATGCTTCCCGTTCTCAAATCCTCTTTTTGCCTCAATAATTGGGTAGAAATTATTTTTACTCACCAGGGAACCATTCCTCGTTTTCGTTAACGAGATTGTTTATTTTAGCATAATATGCTTACTTGATCTCAAGCTTTTTAAGTTAGCATAACCATGGAGTTAAATAAGTCTTATTTAACTCCATGGTATAACGTAATTAGAATAAAATGAACTGTTAATATTCGTCAGCCTATATAATAGCTTTAATATACCGATGCCCGTCAAGGACCCCGTCGGGCCAGAAGTATTGAAGATCAATTAGCGATTAGCACGCAGGGGGTAAAACGGCCTTGGCTGACTCATTAGTTAATAGCTTTGAGGCAGCGCAAAAGCGAAAAAAGGCCAATCTTGTGTTTACAATATTGCATTTTAGCCAAATTAAGGCTTCCGGACCCTAAAATGGTAAAGACTGATCTGTACCCTTTTACTTGATCTTGAACGCAAGCACAAAATGTGTCATTTTTAAAATGCGGAAATTCTGTTAATTCGGCAGTGAAAATGATGTATTTTCTGTTTGTGGCAAAATTGCCCATGTATTTTAAATGGGGTTTTTGAGAATTTTTCTATCGTTTATATTTTTAGCTAGTCCAACCGGACCCTCATGTGCTATTCGTTTCCACATTCGCTGTACTTATACCAAGTTCCCTGCAAATTTTTGTCTTGTTGAGAAATGCGGAAGTTGTAGAAAAACGATAAAATATACAAAACGACAGTATGATTCCAAAGTCCTGTAACTAAGCTACGAATGGACATATTCTGATTAATGAAATATGCTCATATTCAGTATGACTTCAAATTGCCTAATATTTGTGTTGCGCATAATTAATGCATCCTTATTTTTACGTAGAACTACTGCGCATTTTTAATTTCAACTTTCGTTGATGTTTTTCTGCGGCTGATAAGAACCAACGACTCGGTCGGCGGAATCATACATTGAACATCAAACGGACAGATCGTGACTGACGGCCATTCAGAATACAATAGCTCTGCGGGCGACCTCACGGATCAGCGACCCGCGGCTGGCCGAGTGCTCTCTCCTCTTTATTTAACTCCATGCTATAATACAGCGCACGATGAGTCGTTCCTGACATCAAACGCAGTCCTAGTTATATTGGGCCGGCTATATTACTCCCAACTACGGCACAAGTAGAGCATTTCTACTGGTGCACAGACAAGACAAATTTCCGCTTTGCGATCTTTGCGATTTATCTCATACGCGACTGGATCCATATTTCACGATATTAGGATGGGGAATATGTCGTTGGGCATAGTGTCGGTGGGGAAATGTCAAGTGGGGATAATGTCGGTACCACCTCCCCCCTATCCCCCGTAGGTTTCTACACAGAGTAGGAGTGAGTGAGTGAGTGAGTGAATATGATTTAACGTCGCTTTCAACACTATTTCAGTCAAATCAGAACATTTGGTTCCTACTCTTTTTCACACTCGGAAACCATTCGGGTAGGGTCATATTCCTTGTAACGCCCAGGACCCCACGGGTTGGGTGATATTCCTGTTTCCAACCCGGAAACCCCATGGGTGCCCCTGTTAGTCGCCTCTTACGACATGCTCTCTGAGGAGCTGGGGCCTAGCTACTCCCATCATGACCTGGAGTGTACACAACGACACCCCAGTTCAATCCCCGAGAGCCCCACGTGGCAACAGAGCAGGATGCCACAGTTGAACTATGTGCTCTTGACAAATAATTAAGCAACGCAGCCGTTCATTCTTCTATTAGATATACATGACCATCTCTCTGATACAGGCCTATACAGGCTTCTCATATGTTGATACAAATAGATAAAGCTTTTTAGGGCATCTTCTTGTTGGTATGCAGCTATTCTGCCCTCTCCAGGGGTTCCTGTTAGTTAAACAAAAACGTGTACCAACAATTTTGGTTATATTCTAGGGTTCTTGTGAAAATCTACTGTTTGTTAAGGCGTTTGTGCTGGCACCCATAGCAAGATACAAGCTCGAGTTCCCATGTGCACAACAATATTGAAACATATTTCCAAGAAATGCTTCGCCCATGTCGAAGGGATATAAGAAAGCAACACATGTATATATATATTAACTGATCAAATTATTTAACATTTACAGTATAGTGGAAAATATATTGAAAATTTGTTTATGATTTCTCCAAAAGTATTTTGAGGTTGAACTTTCATAAAACATGTCAGACAGGCACATAAATCACATGTCACATGTCAGACAAATACAAATAAGTGGCAGGCTACCTCTGACAATCTTGACAGGCATAAAATTTTGTTTGGGCTTTTGAGTATTTGCATTAAAATTGGGATCTGAATTCTGCAGATGACCTACATGTACAAGCCCGGTGCATTGATTCCTTCAGTGTTTCCCAGTTCTTTGGAAGAATATTTCCATATAAATTTGGGTGTATGCTTCAGCCTGCAACACCTTGCAACGCTGTCTGTGACTGAACAGTGGGGCTTTCTCCACCACAGGTACCATGAGGAGAAAGGCTAGGCACTTCTATTTAAAAATTTTAGGCGTTTTCACTATCAAGTGTGCAAAACGCTGTTATATTTGTATATGCCTATGGAGAATTGAAGAAAAGAGATTTTTCAAATTTTGAGAAGTATCCCACATATATTTGGTGTTATGCTGTTTTGCAAAGTTTTAATTAAAACAGCCTCTTTTCATATTATACAACTTCAACATGGGCGAGAAATTTTGTGCAAATATATTCTAGTATTACTGCTATAAATGGAAATACATGCTTGTCGAGGTGAGGTTGCAAGTATGGATGCCAGAACAACGGCGAAAATGAGGTAAAAACCGTCTTTTTTTGTTTTATTTTTTGCTGAATTAACCGTTGGAATTCACCAACAACACTGACAATCTGTCTAAGCCCTAGCCTTTAGAGCTATAATCAAAACGGTGTTCCATCAATGTAAGCTGTTTAGTCTCGTATTGTCTTTTAGGAAAGCACTGGCCAAACAGACAAAAGTTCATATAAACAAAAAAGATTGAAAAGCAAATGCGACAAAGATATTCGCGTAATACATTCTAGTGCAAACATTTTATTACCAACCAACCTGTGGGTCTACGACGGGTCCTCTGCACTGGTCCTGGCGAAAGGACTGGAACTGGCCGCTTATTGACCCATAACGTTATGAGGGCACCTCGATAAGCTTGACCAAAATGACAAATCAAGCGTGATGAGCATTTAACAGGTCAGTTTGACCATATAGCCCAAGTGGGATACAATAGCCGAAGTGTGTGACACGGTTCATAGACCTGCGGAGAACAGGCCATTGACCACAGTCTTGATCGGACCATTTTGGCTCGCTTGAGTTTTGTAGATTTTTGGACCTTCATTTCCAACACTCGGTTGTATATAATTGTACTGACTTTGCCTATAGTTTTTTTTTGTATTGCTGGTTTGTTTATTTTATTTTTATTTGTTTTCTGGTTACTATTCCTCAGGTTATTTTTGGTTTTGTTGGGCTTGCTTAGTACCTATATATACATCAGTGTACGCTTGCTAGCTTAGTACTTGTGTACGATATTGTATAAATATAAACATAGTATAAATATCATTTATTTTGCACCGCTGTAAATTTGAGTAGTACTAATTCGAGTTTTATTTGTCTCTTCCTTCGCCCGTCTAACCTGTCCATCCTAACCCGCTTTGTTATTTGTCTTTGCACGTCACAAATACAGGTATTGTAGCTCATTGTACAGTGTAACCCTGTTTGAGGGTTAGATTAAGGCTCTTGTACAGGTCGGTAAACTGCTATCTCTACCCACTTTTAGGACCGCTATGAAATTACATCGGTTAAAACGGTAAACCGCTATCAAAAGTATATTGGTATATCTATATTGATTGATTCATTCATGGATTCATTGGTAATTCATTGACTCATAAATTAATTCATCGATGTAAAATCAAATTAATAGTATAATATAGTTATTCCATGCATTCCGATATAGTAGCCCATCAGTATAGCCAATGAGAACTCGTATGAAACGAGTTAGGTGCAGGATTGGCTTTTTTTAGATACTTTTCAAATTTCCAATACTTTAACATGGTGCTATATCGCATACTTGGCAATATTGTGCAGATATTTTTGCTAAACTTGGCAGTAGGCAGAAAAGTGGGTTACTTTAATAGCATCTATATTCAATATTTAGCACTTTTATAATCTAGTCTAATTAGAATATATTCGCATTAAAATATCTGTATCACCGTGTCGGAGAAAGGACAATATATTCAATATTTAGCATCTTTATAATATCATCTAATTAGAATATAATTTGATTGTTGCAATCAAGTACCAAAGGAAGGTGTTGTTTTTGGCGTTTTGCTTCTTTCCAAATTACAATGAAAGGGACCGATTGTCTCCGAAACAGATTCGTTTGTTGTGCCAGTAAGTCTGAATACATGTCCGCTGTCTGCATCAGTGAGGTTGCCTTTATATCGCCCGTTCTGTAGGCACCAGTCCAGCATTACCTGGGGCTGTCTTAAACAGCCTATATACCAGCACATGCGCGTTGTTTAACCAGGAAGAACGATAGAATAATCTTTTATTGTCTGAGTGGAGTTGCACAGACCACAAATGAAAATGTATTTGCATGGCAGCGCATGCGCGTTGTTTAACCAGGAAGAACGATATAATAATCCTTGTTATTGTCAGAGGAGTTGCACAGACCAGCAAATAAGGTGTAGGACTGCCTTAATCCTCCTTATTCACCAGTCCATGCAAGATGGAAAATATGTAGCATTTGTGCTAATTATAAAATATCTTTTCTTTAAGGAGAGGCAATCGGACAATTTGGAGCTGCGAATTAGAAGAAATATTCAATATTTATCATGGCTGCAATTTAGAAGAAATATTCAATATTTAGCATTTGTGCTAATTATACAATATATTTTCTTTCGGGAGAGGCAGTCCGACAATTTGCGTTTGCGAGTTATCATAAATATTGAATATTACTTCTGGCTGCAATTTAGAAAGAAATATTCAATATTTAGCATTTGTGCTAATTATACCATATATTTCCTTTGGGAACAGGCAAGTCAAAGCGCTAACTAGCAGTAATCCTAGAAATTATCTTCAAAGTAGCACACCCCTTTCTAAATATCACTGATTTTAGAAATTATTTGCGAAGTAGCAGATCTGCTAAATAGCACGCGAGACAATAATAACCATTCCTGCACCTTAATGTATGAAACACGGGCAAAAAGCATTTCCCCAGATAATTTTGTAACACATAATTTGGTACTCACAGGGTTTTAGATCTCCTCAATTTGGGCACACCCCCTATTAAGGGTGGCATTTTTTAGGATGGGACAGAGGGTGGGAACATATCCCTGGACGATGAGCAATCAGAAATCATCCCTGGTAGAAGTGCCTCTGAGAAGAGATTTCTTCACCAATGGGCGAAACCCAGTGTGAGGCAACACCAACTTTATTTTGCGTTTCATGGGCCCACCGACATTAAAAAATCGAATAAAAATAAAATTTCAAATTACCACTTTTATATTTCCTACGGAAGTTTGAACATCAATATTTAACCCCCTTTTTATTCCTGATTGTATGAAATAGGCTGTTTTATTCTATCTGAAACAATGCCAGCAAATAAAAATGCCAAACAACAAAAAATAAATACCTTTCACTATAATTTTTCACTGCAAGTCAGCGAATTGTTGTTATTGTGAAATGCTGCTAATACTACTTCGGCAATAACGACATTCAATGTTTATCGGGAACCTGCACTGGCTGTGTGATCTATCACTCTGTCATGGTACCCATATTTCGACATTGATGCAGTATGTCAGAGCTAGGAAATGGAGGATGCTTCAACAGCTCAGCCGATACAGCATGGTTTAAGTTACTGTTGAAGCATGAGGCTGTTGGAACACATGCAAAATTCGCTAGATTGTTCTGGAAGACAACCACAGCCACAACAAAATGTTGACAATGTTAGATTTGAAGTGTATGTTGGCAGTTAACATGTGACTTAACATACAGTTTTTGACCTTGAGAAAATACGTCAACGTCAGTCATATTCATAGACATCAGGCCCATCATCACTTGCGGTTGTCCTGATACTGGACAGTTTCCCTCCCGAACAGTTTCTCTCCGGACAATTCCCCTCCTGGACAGTTCCCCTCCCAGACAATTTCCCTCCAGGACAGTTTCCCTCCCCAATATAATTTGATGGTAAACTCCTTCCAATAAAATGAATTTTTAAATAAAACAGATATAATTTTACAAGTATATATTTTTATCCTCCCCAGATAACGGGTTTTACTCATCAGAAAGATCAACGGATAATATAAATAATAGATAATCCTTTCAGAAGTGGCAATGTTTACTCATTACTGAGATAATCTTTTGTAAGAAACACAATCAGAAAACAATGCAGGATGTAAACGGCTCATGGCTTTTTATGAAACAAGAGATTCCCTTGAAACAGAAAGATCAAAGCGCAATTATAAACAATAGGTAGTCCTTTCAGAAGTGGAGTGGCAACTTTAACTCGGAGATAAAAAGGTAGAGATACTAGATAGTTTTATGTAAGAAACTATGAAAACCATTATTTTTCTTAGGCCTAATATGATAAAGTAAAATAAAAATGGAAATATGTTGATTTAAATTCCATATTAATAATAAATACATATAAGAGAATAGTTATGTAAGAGTGGAAAAATTATATTTGGGAGGGGCTATGTCTAGAGGGCAAATAACCAGGAGGGGAAATGTCCAGGAGGGGAATTGTGCGGAGGGAAACGTCCGGGAGGGGAACTAACCGGGAGGGGAACTGTCCGTACACCATCAATTGCATATGTGGTATCAATTTAGAATGTCTAGCTCCATTTCATGTTATATCATAATATACAGTATACAACCTTGAGAGAATAGATTCAATCAACTGGGATAGGCTTCTAGTCAGTCACAGGAGAGCCTATTTTCACTCCTTTAAAAATTATTGCTAATGCTAAATTTGACCTTGATGAAACAGGTGAAGGTCAGTCATTTTCATTAGGCTTCTGATCCATCACCAGCTGCATATGTGGTATGACAAGAAAGATGGGCAGACAGAGATACAGACAGACAGATGACACGGAAAATTTAGTTCATTTTGGGGCATCATTACATATCATCTTCAAAGTCTAAATATTCTGTCAAAATGCAACAGGACACATGATTTTACTTCAAGTATAGAGAAGAAAAGCAACCCCGAGTAGGGTTGACAATTTCATTTTGTATATTTCGCTAAATCATATTTTTAAATAAATGTATTGCTATTTTAAATGGTGTGCATTGCCAATAATGTGCAACCTCAAATGATGTGCCACCCTAAAGGGCTCGATCTTTTTGCGAAGCTGCATGTTCTTGTGATTCTCCCAGATTTAGACTTCTTGAGTTGCTATTAATTATAGCATCTTCAGCAGTGAACAAAGTTACAAACAGCACCATACATTATAGCCAATACGCATTTATGAATAGGTAAGCCAGTAAATTATGTCACTCAGGTTTGGACGGATATTAAAATGCCGTCATTTTCAGAAATTGTTATATGTTAAGCGATAACCTGACAGTGATCTACAAATGGTGCGATTACGGTGATACAATAAACACCCTAATTGAATAAAACAATACATTATCTGCTTATTTGGCAAGAACGAAGGAAACTGTACATAAATGAATAAAGTATGGTGATATAGTGGGTATGTGCCTACAATGAATATTTCTACATGTCATGAAGTTTGAATAAGGACTGTCATTTTAAGATAATATAGGTATAACTTTCAACAAATGTTGTAACTTACATGGGAATATACAATTATGAAACATGAGAATTACAGCATTTGTGGGTTTCCATCAATTCTGATGTGGATTGCCAAGAAAATTATACCTATATTATCTTACAATGACAGTCCTAATCCAAACTTCATGACATGTAGAAATATTCAATGTAGGTACATACCCACTATATCACAATACTTTATTCATTTGTGTAGTTTACTTAGTTCTTGCCAAATAATCAGATTATGTATTGTTTCATCAATTAGAGTGTGTATTGTATCACACCATTTGTAGATCGTTGTCAGGTTATCGCTTAACATTAGGCTTCTGATCCATCCATCATGCCTCCAGATCAGATGATTCGCTTATTCCAGACACGCGATGTGATCCGGCTAAAATAACACCAGTTCCAACTCATATACCTGGACCCGTGAGGGATCAAAAGCTGAAGGATTATACTAAACAAGCCCCGGAGCGGAACGAGTGTATAATTTACAGAATCTACCCCTTTAATCGGGACAGTACTGCCTGCCGATGAAGAGTCAGAAAACGGCAAAGTATCTGCCCACAAAAGAGACTGGGCGCACCCCGTGTCTCGCAAAATCTTCACAGGAGTAGCATTAGACAAATCACTTGAAAGTGGCACAAACCATTGTGGATAAATGGTTCAAAAATCTCCATAACAGGATTTGAAAAACTCTCAAACTTATCCTTGATAGAACCAACAAGAACAGTGTCCCTGATCATCTTAAAGGGAACGTAAACTCTGGTGAAACTTGCATGGCCAGTTAAAGCTTTTTCCTCATAGAATCCAAATCGTTTATCAGATATTTTTTTACAATTTTTTCAAAGCAGTACTAAACGTCTTAACTTCGTTACACTGGACGAACATAGAGGCCTCCATGTTTGAAGAATCGTGACGTCAGTGGACACTAGTTCTTCTGCCTCTGGAGGTAAAAACGCGTCAATTTGCAGAGACCGTAGCTTACAAACATGAACGAGGATGGCAGTGCGACGTGTCGGGATTACCTGGTACATTGTGACAGCCAAATGCAGAGCAGCCCGGCATCGTAGAATATCTGTTAGAATCAGGCTGTATTCTACATCAAAGCTAATCGATAACATTGCCTCTGTTAGTCGGGGAACGGAGGAGTGAATGAAAACGACTATATGCGGCCATGTTATCTCGACACAGAGAATGTCCGATGACGTAGGAGATTATCGGCACAACTGAATTTTACGCTTTCCCATTGGATAAAAATCCTGCCCAAAACAAACATGGCGGCGCCCCCAAGAAATTCCAAATCACGGTATTTTCTATGTTTGCGTCTGTCTCATTCATTGGAAAAAAATGAGAAAAAATATTTGTCACGATTTTTTTAATCTATCGGGACTCTTGTATAATTCCCGCGGTGTTTTACCGCAGAGTTTACGTTCCCTTTAACGTCATATACACTATGAACGTCACTAACCTGCTTGGGTATAGATCTTGAAGTGAGGAAACCATTGGGCTTTTGAAAGGTTTGATCTTGTTTTCTTCTCAATTTAAAACAACTAGCCATTAAATGACCTTCTTTCTTACAAAAATTGCAAACGGGAGAAATATTTTGAGTGTTAAAAGTAGGTGACTGTGACTTTGTGCTTGACCTCTGACCTTTGTAACTGGGGTTAAAAGTTTTAGGCCCTGAGAAAGAACTGGGTCTGTTACCTAAGAGATTAGACTTGAATGAACTAGGCTTAGCAGTATTGGCAAATTATAATTTGTGTGCCAAAGCGTGTTCGTCAGCAAAACGTGCTGCCTGATCTAAAGTGTTGGCATTCTTTTCATCAAGAAATGTTCTAATATCACCATGGATACACCCTTTAAATTCCACTACCAACATAAGCTGCCTAAGGCTTTCAAATTGGTTGTCAATTTTAACCGAAGCACACCACCTATCAAATAACTGTTCTTTTGAACCAGTAAATTCTACATGAGTCTAAGAGCTTTCCTTTTCACAACTACCAAATTTTTGTCTATAGGCTTCAGGAACTAATTCATCACCTTTAAGGATTAAATCCTTCACTGTGTCACAATCTGATGCTTGCTCTACCGTTAATTGAGTGTAAATGTCCCATGCCTTTCCGATCAAAACGCTTTGAAGAAGTAAACTCCAATTTTCTTTTGGTCAGTTTAAATATTCAGCAATTTTCTCAAAATGCTGAAAATATTTATCAACTTCTTTTTCCTGAAATGATGGAACGAGACGTATTTGACGAGCCGCATCAAATTTTGATTGTGATTGTACAGGTGCATATGCAGGAGGACTTGTTTGCGACTGTAATTCCATATGCTTCATTTCTAACTGAAACTGTCTTTCTTTCTCTTTGTCTCTTTCCTCTTTTTCTAACTTTTCTCTCTCTAACTGAAACTGTTTTTCTTCCCTTTCTCTCTCTAATTCTCTGTCTTTTTGCAATTCTAATTTCCTTATTTTCAAATCATCAGCTGTTTACAATAACCAATAGCGGTTGTGTGCACGAATGCTGTTCCCTCAAAGTCACTCTAAACATCTATTTTTAGAAACAGGGAAAATCAAAGAATGTATCTTGATTGGCTAAAGCCCCAGTGCCAATAATCAGTGAGAACAGCAGGATGCCACCTGTCCAGACCTGTCTAGTGGGCCGGCTGCTTCGTGCGCCTATACCATCCCAGTGGTAATGCCAGTCTCCAGGCATCTCGTTTACTGGAACTCACTTGTCCTTTACGCTCCGCACCTCCTATACGACCCGATTTGCGTTTTCTATTCTACTCCTCGTACCGTAAGTGACGCCATATACCCCTTGTGCGTGGGAACTTAACATTGATAGTCTCAAAAAAGACAAAAAGGACCTGTAGAGGCAATTCTCAATATTTGCTTTTTTTATTTTTGCGGGAAGTGAAACGAGAAACGAAAATTGAAAATTGACTGTCAAATTTCAATTTTTGATTTTGAGATTACAAAAACAAAAAAACAACGGAAATTGGAAATTGACGGTCAAATTTCAGTTTCTGATTTTGAGAAACCAAAAACGAAAAATGAA
>JAVTVY010051602.1:0-28264 GCA_036873755.1 Hanleya hanleyi | reverse complement strand
AAATTAGGAACTGAGTTCCCTAGTAGGGATGGCATATACCGGTTATTCAAATGGGATACACCATGCCCAGTTTGGTGTTCTGATCTGGACGGATTAGAGTTCCAGTTAGGTCATTCTCCCCATGGTGCTGCATGGTATGGCATAAGCCATCCTTTGTCTGCCGAGTTCCAAACTGTATGGCATGGAGTTCCAACACGGCGCACCATGCCATTCTGTTTGGAATGCCTTATGCCAGTTCCTAGTATGCCCCAATTTCAAGAAGCTCCCTAAGTGTTGATCTGTATCCTTCGATAGTGGATGGCTGGAACCGTCTGTCATGGTGAAGATGATATAGAAAATCAGCAACTATTGAAATAGTGGAAGAGTAGGGAACATAGTTACGGCTGTTGCATCACTCCACACGAAATACTTCCACTTTGGCTGGTAGAGGTGTGTGGTTGATTCCCTGTTTGCACCAACCATAGCCTCTGCAACCTCGCTTGAAAAGCCTTCCGCTCTGAGTGACTGCCTGATAGCCTGCACGCGTGAAGACTGAACCACTCGGGGCGCTGGTGATATACTCCTTGGCGATGCTGGCTGAGTAGTGACCACCACGCTGGTAGGCGCCGAAGTGTGTCTGTTAATACTTGTATCAGTTGAGCGAACCAGTGTTGATCAGAATGATTATGCAGACGTGTTCCTGGATCTTCTGAAGCACTGATTGGATGAGCGCCAGTGGCGGGAACGCATAAGCTATCAGATTGTCTCAACTGATTGACAGGGCATCGATTGCATAGGCCTGCGGATCGAGTAACTGGGCTGACGCATAATGGAAGCTGGGTGTTGTGTTTTGTTGCAAACAGATCGAGATGCGGCTGTTCCCAGATAATCGAGATTTGTTTGGAGATATCAGGATGTAGACGCCATTCCGTCTGTAAAATCCGGTCGGGTTTGAACAAACTGTCTGCTATCGCATTGAACCGACCCAAGATGTGACGTGCACGAATATGACAGTGATTCTGTTGACTCTCTAGAAACAGTTTGAGTGTCTTCAGGAACAAGGGATGAGACTTCGTGCCGCCCTCTTTGTTTATGTAATGCACCACTGTGATGTTGTCGCATGCCACTAGAACAGATGATAGGTGAAGATGATGTCGCCAGCGACGCAGTGCATGAAGAATGGCCATCATTTCTATAATATTGATGTGGAGATCGGATTCCTCCTGTGACCATCTCCCGGATACCTGTAGATCCCCCATATGAGCCCCCCCCCCAATCCCGCCAACGATGCATCTGTGAAGAGGGGATGGGCTGGGCGAAATGGATGTAGCGACACTCTTGCCATTACGTTGTAGTGGGGCTGCCACCAATGGAGGAATTGTCGAAGATGTTGTGGAACAGGTATTTGTGGATTGATGCTGAATGAGCGTAGATAAGGTTGAAGATGAAACTGCAGTGGACGAAGATACAGTCTGCCGTACCGTATCAAGTCCTGGGCGGAGGTTAGAAGGCCGAGAAGAGCCTTCCACTGCTGCAACCACCGGAACGGTGATGATAAAAAGGCGTTGTTTTGAAGCTGTATCTTGATCTACCGATCCTCTTGGGGCAGGGCGATCGCTCTCTCCGTATCGAACATTGCCCCGATGTACTTGCGTTGTTGCGCTGGAGACAACTCCGACTTGTCTAGATGGGGTATGAATCCAAGCTGTCTGAGTACCTCTAGAGCAAAGAGAGAACCGCCGGACTGGGCCCCCACAGCAGAATGTTTTTTTTGTATTTTTCTGTCTGATTCGGATATCATGGCAATGAGAAATCAATTACCTGTTTAATCTGTGTAATCTTGTAGCAGTGATTTTAACAATAATATCATCCCAGGGCACAAAACGATGCCTTAGCAACTGTTTTAAAAATCTGTGCTTTGTAATTTATATACGGTCCCTAGGTGACGTCACATTTATCCATGAATACATTTTCCGATATCACGTTGTAAAACTATTATTTCAGAACAATGTACAGAAAGAATTTAATGAATTTGTTCACTTTTAACAAAAACATCAATAATCTCGTATCCCAGCCCTACAACTTTTGAAAAAAATGAACTATCCCCCCCCCGACTTTTGAATGGGGATAACTCAGCAACCAATCATTTTTCAGCTTGGCACAATATCAGAAAATGACCGCAAGGTATCCTTCCTTCAGTGTGCGAAGACTCTTGCTGGTATCAACAAATGAACAATGCCATCAATATTTGGAGCTATGCCGTTGGACTAGAGGGGATGGGTGTGACGTGGAACTGCCGTCATTCTGCGCATGCGCAGTGGACAAAGTGTATGGAAATAGAGGTTTTGGGGTCTAGGTGGGCCACTATTGGTCCGATGGAGTCGAGTGAGGTATCAATGTAAAGCAGTCGCGAGGGAGCATCCCACTGGACTAGTGTGTCGTCCGTGTTCAACATTCTACGCATGCGCAGACAGGGAATTGTGGGAAAAGTGCATTGGAAGGAACGTTTTGGGGGCGACCGTAGCCCCTAATGGTCTGATGGGGTCGAGTGAGGTATCAATGTGAAGCATTCGTGAAGGAGCATCCGACTGAGTGGATGAGACGTAAACTGACGTCATTGTGCGCAGGTGCAGTATACCAAGTGTATGGAAATAGACATTTTGGGGCTGACATGGGTAACTATTGGTCGGATGGAGTCGTATGAGGTCTTATTTTGAAGCTCTCGTGAAGCAGCATCCGCCTGGACTAATGTATCATCCGTGTTCAATAGTCTGCGCATGTGCAGTCCGGTCTTAGTATAGAAGGCAGGCGTTTTGGGGGGTGCGTGGGGGTGTGTTTGGGGTACTAACCCACTATGGATCCATGGCTGTGGTTTGGTGATGTGGGTTCTGCGCAAGTGTGTGACGTCACTTCCAGTTTCACTAAAACTACTTCCGAACACAGAAGAGTTCCAATTTTCGCTTAGACGTAGGGTCCGGATTTTCCATCTGGGTTTTCCCCGGCCCGGCCCGGCCCGGCCCGGCCGCACGTCGGCGCGGCATCACCGGAAGTGCGCGGGTGAATTTCGGGTCAAAAGGTCAAAGGCCACATCCAGGTCAAAAGGTCAAAGGTCCCCCTTCCGGCAAGGCTCGGCCCTCTCCGGGCCAATAGATAAACTTTATCCATCCTTCCGAAGCATCCATGTATAGAGGAGGGTCTCCGACAATATTACCATCTATTTATCCATGTTAAATGGCCAGTGGGGAACGCCCAGTTTTCCCCAGAACCGTATTGGCACGAAAAAATACATGAAACCATGGAACTTATAGTAATAAACTTAATCTATAGGTGTTGGACGAGTCTCCACTCGCCGTCTTCCTGATCTTTATCCTTAACCGCTGACATGAGCTTTAACTTTTAACCTTTTAACCTTTAACAGCCGCATGTAAACACAACCATAGCGGTTCCTCCAGCGTGGATGTGCTGTGATGGAGGGGCTAATAAAAGGACTGACCTGTAATCTTTGTTGTTGTTGTTGCTCTCTTTTTGGAATAACCAATCAGAATAGTACGTATCAGGGACTACAACCGTAGAGCTATGTATAGGCGCGCATATGTGACATGGTCTATAAAACATGTCCCTCTGGATCCCACACTCCCATTCCCACGGTTGCAGGGCCATGACGGACACCCATCCCTATGCGACTCGCATTTTACAGCATGCGACCGTGGTTAATTCACTCTCGGATTACCGAGCAGTGGCTCGGTTCATGTTTGCAGATGGTGACGACAACGAGGGGCGACGTCAGATCCTGAAAGAGTTGACAGAAGCGGTCCTCGACAGAGTGCACTCGATGAAGAGGTGTGCTATCACTCACCACTACTGGACTATGACAGCCATCCTTGATGCTTGGACTATGGGCCACGAGCGCTCACGCCGGAACCAGCGACGGTTCGTTGGCCTAGTAATGGTCTTTGCCCTATTGACCCTGACGCTGTGGCAATGACAGCGATAGAAAAAGAACGGCTCTTCAGAGCCTCCACAGATGCTCTTATGTGCAACCGATATATACGAGGGTCAGTCACAGTGTGCGTCATTCACCATTCGTCATTGGGTCAACCATGTCACCGAGGGACCTGACCATAAATACGAGAGACAGCCAGAGTGTGTGTCATTCACCGTTCGTCATTGGGTCAACCATGTCAGCATTCCTACGAGCCATCCTTCCCCTTACACCCCGGGTGGGGTTACATGTCTATGAAGATAAAGTCACCATCGTTGAAGACCGTGGAGATGTTTGCTGGTCGCGCGCTGAGACCGTATCGAATACGGTTACGCTACACCGTAACGGCTGGGCCAAATTTAAACGGGTGTTGAGCGGTGAGCTCGACGGAAACCTCATCCACATAGACAATGCCATCTATGTACACCGTGGACCCTTCTTCCCACGCCTGGGCCGTCACCAAGACCCTGCGCGAGGCTTCACCCTACACCCCGACCTGTGGACAGCCTTCAAGAAAGTGGTGCCTATCGTGGACCAGCTGTTTACACCGGACGAGCGGTCAGCTGTTCAGTTGGGCTGGGCTCGTGCCTTGAGTGAAGCGGCGGCAGAACCCAACGAACAAATTACCAAACCCAGCGATGAAGCGGAGGCAGACGACGATGCCATTGATTATCCGGCGAGACTGTCAGCTTAGTGACATGACCACCCGATCTTTTGTTCATACGTCATAATTCTCCCTATAAATACGAGAGACAGTCAAATCGTGTATCATTCACGTACTGACCATGATGGAGCATATAACACGGGTATATCTCAGCTTGACCCCCGAGGTTTTCCTGCACGTCTATGCGGATAAGGTCGATATCATGAAGGAGGTGGGAGACATCTGTGCTGCAGACCCCACACAACCGTGCCCGGCTAACATTCGTCTGTCCCGGGAGGGCTGGACCAAATTCAAACGGGTGTTGTCTGGTGAACTGGACGGCGATCTCATCCACTTGTGTCACGATGTGTACATCCGACGCGGTCCCTTCTCTGCTCAGTTGGCTCGGCTAGATGGGGGTACAGTGCATTTTGTCCTTCATCCTGTTCTATGGTCTGCATTGGAAGATGCCGTGGTAGATGTGGATCAAGTGCTTACGGAGGAAGAACGGTCATCAGATGAGTTGGACTGGTCATTTACCTTGGGCAATGTGCTGGCAGAAGCCAACGAAGAAAATCAGAAAGAAACTCCGGCCCAAGATATACCCGTTATAAATAAACGATAGAGCCAGGGTCCATCATCATTTGTCACTATGAAGAGCTAGGAGAAGGTGTTGGATAACTTATACTACACTCCCGACAGTCCGGCGGCCTATGTGCATTGTCGGCTCTCTATCGAGCGGCCAAACCCCAGGGGATACAAAGTCCGAGATTGGTTTAAAAAACAAGACGCCTATACCTTACATCGATCTGTCCGTCGCCATTTTCTACGGAACCGGGTCATCGTGGGTGGTATAGATGCCCAGTGGCAAGCGGATTTGGTCGATATGAGCGCCAAACACAACGATGGGAATCGCTATATCTTGACGTGCATCGATATCCTGTCGAAGTATGCGTGGGTGGTACCCATCCGGACGAAAACGGGGACGAATCTCATAGCGGCGTTCAAGGACATCTTCAAGACCGGGCACAAACCTTTGTATTTGCAAACCGACGAAGGCACGGAATTCCTCAACAGACCGTTCCAACAGTTTCTGAAAGCCCAGAAGGTGTTTTTCTTCCATACGTACAACGAGACCAAAGGTTCAACAGGACATTCAAAGGCCGCATGTATAAATATTTCACCTATAAGAATACAAGGCGGTACATCGATGTTCTCCCGAACCTTGTGAGTGGTTACAATCGAGCCTATCACCGGAGTATAGAGAGAGCCCCCATTACCGTGACCCAACACAATGAAGCCCAAATCCGGCGTGTCTTGTACCCCAGGCAATCGCAGCGAACGCCGAAGGAGGTGTTCAAGGTCGGGGACCCTGTACGGATCAGTAAAGTCAAAGGTCAATTTGAGAAAAGTTACTTGCCCAACTGGAGCGATGAGCACTTCCTGATTAAACGCCGTCTACCCCGACAGCAGCGAATCTATGAACAGGAAGATCTTCAAGGGGAATCGTTGCTAGGGACGTTTTACGACACGGAATTACAGCCTGTCGTGAAAACAAAGCAAGACTACTACACTGTGGAGCAGATTTTGAAAACCGAGCGACGCCGTGGCAAACTGTTTCATTTCGTGAAATGGCAAGGCTGGTCCAGTTCCTTCAATTCCTGGGTCGCGGCCAATCAGGTGAAACGACTATAAAGCCAGACACCACTACCATCATCCTTCATTCCACGTTCGACCATGAACACGGCGCTGTGGACCAACACCAGCTGCCTCTGAACACAGCGTCTCCTAAAACGCGCAAAGCGCAAGTGGGCTTTTTGGTCATAGTGCTAATCCTGCTGAGTGTGTTGTACGGAGGAGTGTTTTACGACGTAGCCTATCTCAGTACTTATCCAACTTAGAACTCCAGCAATGAGTGGCAGTCAAACCAGTCTACAGACGTTCCCTACGCCAGTCAGCCCCGTGATCGAAACGAGCCCAGTCCTCACCACCACATCTCGTGTACAAGCCACATCGAGCTCCACACCGAGTATACAGTCCACATCGAGCTCTACACCAAGTACACCCACTTCGTCTCAAAACCCACCAGATTTCATCACTCACAGCGAACGGCCACCGACGTTGTTGTTGTACCCACCACCACCCCAGTTCACTCGTACCAAATTGACAAGAGCGGGTTACCACGACAGCGCACACAGCTCGAACCATGGACCCTAGGTGGCAGCATCCCTTCACTTGCGTCATTGGAGGACCGACGGGCTCCGGCAAAACGCACTTCGTCAGGAAGCTCCTTCAACACGCCGACAGCATGATCACCCCGCCCATTGCCCGAGTCGTGTGGTGTTACGGAGAATGGCAGACAGCGTATGGAGCAATGCCCCATGTCACGTTCGTGGAAGGCCTACCTAACCTGGCCGATTTGGAATCCGACACGGTGGTTCTGGATGATCTCATGGCGGAGACGGATGCGCGGGTCACCCAACTCTTTACCAAAGGTAGCCATCTAGGGGCCGTATGAGCCCATGTACTTCAAGATCCTCATGGTACTCATATGAACAGTCACAATCAAAGCGTGACTGAGGTACATCATTTTTAGATGACGACTCTATAACGAATATTATGGATTAAGAACACTGATCAGCGATACGGATTTGATATTTTGGAACATCATGATGTCTTGCCGGCATCATTGAAAACTGTTGACCGCTTCTCTCTTGCAGGAAACAAGCCTATGTTTATGTATACTTTTGTCTTTTGAATTTGGTGCTAATACTGTTATATGGAAATGGAATAGGTCTTTGGATTATGGACGCGGATATTCTCTAATGGACGACGGTTGGATTATGAATGACGGACTAGACGCTTGTAATCATCCACGGCTCAGCATCATCTACATTGTGCAGAATCTGTTCAGTAAAAACAAAGAACATCGGAACATCAGCTTAAATGCCCACTATCTGGTGGTCTTCAAAAACCCGAGAGACACCACTCAACTGCTGCACCCGGCGATATAGATGTATCCCGGCCGCACACCGTTTGCGTTGGAAGCCTTTAAAGTTGCGACAACCCCTCAGTACGGGTATATGCTCTTCGACCTCAAGCAAGCCACCCCCGATCACCTTCGACTACGGACCGGAATCTTTCCCGGAGAGACCCGCCACGTTTACATGCAAAAATAATGTAAACACACCCACAGTGGCTCCCCCAGCTGGGGTGTGTGTGTTTGATGATGGGGATAATAAAAAGAATTAATACCACATCATGGTTGACTTTGTCTCTGTTCAATATTCAGGAGGTAGCCCGGAAAAGGATAAAAACAGCAGAGTTGTGGGGGCGTAACAGTAATTTGGCGGGTTTTTGTGGATACAAACACAGCACGTGTATCCACATTTAAAAAATCACCAAAAACTTGGTTTTCCAAAAATGTGGATACATACACTATAATGGCGATGTATCCACATTTTATTAACATTGTAATGACTGCTATACTTTATAATTCATCGATATAAAAGCCGTACGATTATGAAAAGTTCTCGAGTCGCGACTTTGGATTCCTCGAGACGAAGCCAAACAATCTAACTCCAACGAGTTTTCGGCGTCGATCTTTGACAGTAAAACAGCAGGAGGTACTTACGATCTGTTAGACTGAACTACTAGAAACTTATCATTCAAATAATCGTATTGTTCGACTGAGTTTTAGGAGTGGAAGTTGAGATGGATGGGAAAGAGATGCTATTATTTCGCGGAGCTTCTTGTTGCTTTTGTCAGCCATATTGGAGACTTGTAGAGTCCAATTTTCTGATTGGTTGAATAATAGCTGGGCGGGGCTATTACACATATTTCAGCCAATCAAACTTTTCCTTACTCTTCACCTACAGTTGATGTAAAATTTGGACTTCCGATTGTTTGAAGTTTCTTGGGACATATAGCATCTCTTTCTCATCAATACGAGGAGAAAAACAATTATGTACTCTTAAAATCTCTAAATTATAATTAACCGAGTTCAGAAGAATTCATGCCACAGATGCAAGTATTTCCGATTTCGATTTAGCCCTGGAAAATCGGGCGAGAAATTGAACAAAAAAATGTTGTGACGGCACTTCACCCGGTAGAAATAGTCAACCTAAACATTTCTTAAATTTAGGTTTTAAAAGTTAGAATCGAGTATTTAGTTCTATAGAGGTGTTTACATTGCAAATAAGACAGGACTTACAAAGGCCGGGGTCAAGCGACAGTGAGAAAGTACAACGGTACAATGAGACGCTTCAACGGTACATGACGTTCATGGGCCAATACAAAATCCCCTCTACCCCACCACCACCACTACCACGCGACACACCGCCGACCTCAGCATCGCTCCAACAGCCGCCATTACCAGGGGTACCACCCACAGCCCCACAGTGGGTGGAAGATGAAGTCCTGAAGAGTGTACCTGCATCGTTCAAGAAACAAGCTGGCCTTGTATTACAACGGATGAAACAGAATCCTAACATGACTTGGAATGATAAAGGTGAACTACTGGTACAGAATCAGGTGGTTCCTGATACTCACATTACGGATTTAGTGAATGACCTGATGCGTCAACGCAGGTCGCACACGGATCCTCGGAGATGGGAGGTCTTCGCTCAGGCTTGAATGACATGCATGTACCACAGGAATTGGTGGGGAACCCCCAGCGCTGGGCCTGGATGCAGCGGACCCAGCAATCGCCGAGTGGCCCTTCTTGGGAAGCCGAGTGGGAACCGGAGTCACCCCCCAAAACACCACACAACGGGCACCTTCTTTTCACGCCTTTAAAAAACCACCCTTGATCAAGACACCTCACATCTCCAGAGCCGTGATACGTAGCAAGTCACCGCGACGAACACGACGCCGGACACAACCGCCCAAGGCCTGGAACACCAACAGCAGCAGCATGACAGCTCAGTCGCCGTCTTTTACCTCACCCTACCCAGTAACAGTTCGCTGGCTGTGTTTCCTGACAACACCTTGGCCAAGTACGTGACCCAGTTACCGCAACCGTTGCATTTACCTGGACGATGGGAATGTGGCCTCGTGGATATTCAGTGCCCTTACTCGTGGTACAACGTGCGAGCCAATGAAGTATGGTACGAGGTGACCTACGAAGGCAAAGTAACCCGACTCACCCTCCCCGAATGCCAATACGATACCCCCAAGGAGTTCATGGAGGGGCTGACAAGACTGTTGCAATATAAGGCTCTACGGGAGGTCACGAATACCTCAACACCCGTCAAATCCTTTCCCTTCAAGAATCACATGGACTTCGATTACAACGCACACAACGACAAGGCACAGATCCTCCTCACCGCCAACGTGAGTTCTATCCTACAGCAAATGCTGGGTCTCGCTCACCCGACCTAGAGGGGTCCATCCGAGGACCATGGCCACATCCCGATGAATATGAAGTCGGGCATGTACGGGCTCTACGTCTACTCGGACGTGGTCGACAACCACATCGTGGGCGATATCAACACATCTCTGTTACGGGTGGTCCCCATTAAAAAGACGTATGGAGATCAAATCACCCACAGTTTCACCCACATGCTCTACCTACCCGTACGACAAACCGACATCAACACTATCACAGTGGATATAAGAGATGACACGGGACGACCGGTGGCATCCGAACGAGGAAAAGTGGTGCTGACACTTCATTTTCGACAAGCACGTGCTCCCCACTTTGTATAATGAAAGTACCTTACGAGTGCGATGCACGCAGCTATATGGACTATTATGCCCAACAGGCCGGGGGTGGCCTTCCGGTATTTGCAGGTGCACGCATGCAACGAGGACATGGGCTGGGGAACATACTCGGCAGCATCGTCAAAACGTTCTTGTTGACGCGTGGGGTAAAAGCGATCGGAAAACAAAGCCTTGAAACGGCGGGCCAAAGAAGCGGGAGGCGTCTTGGTGGCCAAAGCACAACGCACAGTAGGGAATAAAAGAGCTGCACCACCGAGACCACGCACCAGTCGACGACCGACCCAGCGACGGCGCACATCGAGGACCCAGGATATCTTTCTTAAACATGTCCTTAATCCACGCAGAGTCCTGTCCCTCCACCAACAGTGAATTTGATTTGTGGACCGTCCCGCCTACACAGACCAGTGCCGAACAAGGATTATGGGTGGAGCATCTCCCGCTCTCCAGCATCAGCGAAACAGGGCCCATCGAGTTCACCATCAGTAATGCAGATACGGCCTACGTGGATTTAGCCCATACACACTTGTATGTGAAAGCCAAGGTCGTCAATGGAGATGGCTCCAGAATCGTCCAAGCTGCAACGGTGGGCCCGACGAATCTCTGGCTGCACTCTATGTTTCAACAGGTGGATATTTTTATCAGCGACAACCTCATCAGTGACTCGACCAACACGTACCCCTATCGAGCCTACATCGAGCCACTGTTGTCGTATGGACGAGAGGCTAAAGAATCTCAGCTGACAGCCGCTTTATTCTCCCAGGACACAGCCGAGTACATGGACACGGTGGACAATGTGGGATATAACACACGGAAGGCTTTCACCGCGAACGGCGTCTCGGAGGATCTCATGGGTCGAGTGCACGCAGACCTCTTCATGCAAGACCGGTACCTCTTGAACAAGATCCTCATCAAAATCCGACTGATACGGGCGCCTCCGAGCTTCGCCTTGATGGCCACTAACGTAGAGGGGCATGCAGCTGACTATAAGATTGTCATCCAAGACGCAGTGTTGTATGTCCGAAAGGTGAAACCGAATCCAGCCGTTCATTTGGGACACATGAAAGCCTTGGAAACAAAACCAGCCCAGTACCCTATCCGACGTGTACAAACCAACGTTTTCTCTGTGCCTGCTGGAAATATGAGCGCCAACAAAGAAAACATGTTCCTGGGCGAACTACCCAAACGATTGATCCTGGCCTGTGTGAAAAATACCAGTTTCAGCGGAGCCTACCCAGAGAACCCGTTTGACTTTCAACATTTCGGCATCAATTTTGTGGCCCTGCATGTGGACGGACAACAGGTCCCAGCCACGGCCTTAACACCGAACTCTGGGCGCGGGAATTTCATTCGAGCCTATCAGGGCCTGTTTACAGCCACCGGTCAAATCAACCAGGACGAAGGGAATATGATCAGTCGGGAAGACTACGCGAACGGATACACGTTGTTCTGTTTCGATCTGACCCCCACCTTAGAGAACGACCATCAGCTGGCCCTGGCCAAGCAAGGCAATTTACGGTTGAAAATCCACTTTGCGCGAACCCTCGGGACCACAGTCAATGTGATCTGCTACGCCGAGTTTGACAACATCATTCAAGTGGACAAGGCGAGCAACGTCCTGTGTGACTTTTCCACCTAACATGGATACAGACCAGATAACCACCGTGCTGGAGAATGAACCAAGGACACGTATGGTCTTTCGAGGGGTGTTCGCCCGAGATGTGTTCCCATTAGACCGTATGTATCCTGCTGCTTACGTTCCCAACACGGACCCGATGGATCGGCCCGGTAAACATTGGGTGGCCGTGTACTTGACAGAACAGCAGGGCGAATACTTTGACCCGTACGGCCTACCTACCCTCCATCCCGATTTAACAGACTTCATGGATCAAGGCACAGAGACGTGGTGTTGGAACAGTCAAACGTTGCAAAGCCTGACCAGTAGCGTGTGGGGACAATATTGCTTGTTTTACCTGTACCATCGATGCCGGGGGAGGACCTTATATACCATCATACAGATGTTTGACGAATACCCCAAGGCCGTGGACCGAGATGTACTCGTATATGACTGGGCCGCCGATCATTTCAATGTACAAGCCCTGTTCTAGGCTTAAGTTCTTTCACGAAAAGGCCCCCCTGTTCTGGGCTTAAGTTCTATCGATTTCAATGTACAAGCCCTCTGTTCTTGGTTTCAGTTTTCACGTGGTTGTTCTCACGTTGTTGTTCTTATTTATTGTTGAATAAAAAACAAAATGAGATCTCACCAAAAAAAACCCTGTCTTGTGTATTTCTATATGAGCATAAAACAAGCGGCCATGAAGGCTATAACAGACATGTGGGGATTCAGTCAAACTGGCCTTGAACACCGTTGAGAAAGTAGCCAATCAATGGCCTAGGATGGGGACAAATGTAACCCATCAATGTCCAGAAAACAATGCAAGAGCACTGCAGTAAAATAGAGAGCCAATATAATCAGCCCACAGACCAAGTACATGTTTTGATCTAGGTTAAGAGCGGGCATTCCAGCACAAAAATTTTGACGACGAGTTACAAGTTACAAGAGCAACAAGTGGAGTGAAAAAATGATAGAGGTTCGAGGTGCGGGTAAAGACCAGGAAGACGGCGAGTGGAGACTCATCCAACACCTATACATTAAGTTTATTACTATAAGTTACATGGTTTCATGTATTTTTTCGTGCCATTACCTCTATTTTACTGCAGTGCTCTTGCTTTGTTTTCTGGACATTCATTGTAGAGGTCCGAGGTGTGGGTAAAGACCAGGAAGACGGCGAGTGGAGGCTGGTCCAACACCTATAGGTTAAGTTTATTACAATAAGTTCCATGGTTTCATGTATTTTTTCGTGCCAATACGGTTCTGGGAAAAACTGAGGGTTCCCCACCGGCCATTTAACATGGATAAATAGATGGAAATATTGTCGGAGACCCTCCTCTATACATGGATGCTTCGGAAGGATGGATAAAGGCTATCTATTGTCTCGAAGAGGGCCGGGCATTGCCAGAGATGACGGGACATTACCATCCACCAGGGGCGCTACCAAACCACGTGACCTGTGCACTTCCGGTGATGCCGCGCAGGCGTGCGGCCGGATAACACGCGCGCGCTGCGGCCGGGCCGGGCTAGGCCGACGGCCGGGGAAAACCCGGATGGAAAATCCGGACCCTACGTCTAAGGGAAAATTAGAACTCTTCTGTGTTCGGAGGTAGTTTTAGTGAAACCGGAAGTGACGTCACACACTTGCGCAGAACCCACACCACCAAACCACAACCATGGACCCATAGTCGTTTCTATACTGCGCAGACTATTGAACACGGATGATACATTAATCCAGGCGGATGCTGCTTCACGAGAGCTTCAAAATAAGACCTCATACGACTCCATCGGACCAATAGTTATCCATGTCAGCCCTAAAATGTCTATGTCCATACACTTGGTATACTGCGCATGCGCACAATGACGTCAGTTTTACGTCACATCCACCCAGTCGGATGCTCCTTCACGAATGCTTCACATTGATACCTCACTCGACCCCATCAATCCATTAGGGGCCCCGGTCGCCCCCAAAACGTTCCTTCCAATGCACTTTTCTCACAATTCCCTGTCTGCGCATGCGTAGAATGCTGAACACGGACGACACACTAGTCCAGGTGGATGCTCCTTCACGAATGCTTCACAGTGATACCTCACACGACTCCATAGGACCAATAGTGGCCCACCTAGACCCCAAAACGTGTATTTCCATACATTTTGTCTACTGCGCATGCGCAGAATGACATCAGTTCCACGTCTCACCCATCACAGTGGATGCGCCTTCACGAATGCTTCACATTGATACCTGATACGACCCAATCGGACCATGCAGCGTATTTGAAGTTCGGGGACTACTTTTTCTCCGCGGAGGCAGACCGCATCACCTCCACACCGCATCACCGCGGAGGAATCCCCTAACATGTCTAAACATGATCCAAGGTCATGCACTCCCCGTGATGGAAAAACCCCAGAACCAAGGCATACAGACGAGGTCAAAATACTCGCTTCTGATCGGCTGACGCAAAGGTCAAAGGTCACGTGATATGTAATTTTTTTAGGTCAACCTGACTGTATATCCCCGCTGTATACTTCTATCGAACAATTCACAGTTTTGAACTTTGAAGTTGAATTAAAAGTCAATAGAATAAGAACTAGGCCAAAATTGAAAAAAACCCTGAGACACTGATTTCCTCTTGGAGTTGTCTTTGACAAGAAATGGTGAATAATTTACGATAAGTTGAATACTTTTATGAAAATAGCTATTTAAAAAATAAGGCTCATTTTTGGTATTACTGTTTTTTTTATTTGAATGTCTTCACAACCTACCGATTTACAATGAACACATTTAAATACATGTATTTGGAATCCTTAAGAAATGCGCTTTCAACAGATATATACATTTCCATAGCTATAAGGCATACTTTTAGCTGTATTCTAGAGGGTGTGGACAAGTGTCGGGCTCAGTATCCTTAATATCAATATAAAATCTAATTCAAAGTAACATTACAGAGTCAGTCAAATTTGTCTCAAATGAAGTTCGAAAAGTAGAGACTGATAATAGATTTTCATGATATTTACAGAATTACAGAATTGGAGTCTATTGCATTCTAGCAATTTACGGGATCTGTATTTGAATTTGTTGTTATAGTTGAATATATTGATGTTATATTGTTTTATCTAACAAAATTATATTGATTCAAACATAAATAAAAAATCGGTAACAAATACTTTAGTTTTATTTACTCGTCCATGTTGTGATGAAAACCCGCGGCGTCTCATCCAATACGGCTTTTCATCACAACATAGACTTGTACAATACCATTCCATATTGTACAAACAACTATATAATAACCTAATAGTATTCTACTGATATTTTCCCCGTTTGGGTCGTCCTTCTATGTAAATGTCACATAGTTTGTCGCTTTCCATCAGATGATGTAATAGGGCTATTAGGGCTATTAGAGCCCTAGGGCTATTAGGGCTATTAGAGTGCTAATAGCGCTACACGGAAAGCATTTATCTGTATACGACAGCGACGAAAAATACATCCGGTATATCTCATAGAGCCATAAATTAAAAGATAGACGTCTTGCTTAGCGTTAATATTCTGTTCAAATCCGCTGTGGCGGGTTGGTATTGAACGATGTCGATTGGCTAAGAGCCATACACAAGTTGTGCGACTCGTTTTCAGCTCAATCGACCAGAGGGTGTATTTGACAGTGAGAGGTGTTGAGCCATTGAAAGTGAAAATTAGTGCATTATGATGTCTCCTATGCAATTTTGTATAGGCGCCTCAAACAATTTCGAACATTTGCAGGGTTCGAACATTTTTTTTTAGCAAGTACATCGACCATTCAATGATTGCTACCAGGTGCGCTGAAATCAAAGTAGCGTGATAGATCCGAATGTTTTCGGACAGTTTCCTATTCACATTTCAACTATTCAACGCACTCAGTATCTGAATATATTAGTGAATTTTGCTGCATAGCACTCCGGTTATATTGCTTTTTTTTGTGCTTCGAGAAAAGAAATCGTTCAATAATGGAAAAAGATTACAAAACTCCGAATATACGAGAACAATGGCCGCCACATTGAATTTACTCATGAGACTGTACTCAACGATGTATGTAAATAAATGACCACTGGTAAGCTGAATATGATAGCCTATACGGTAGGAATGTTTCAGCAATCGCTTCGATACGAGTTTGAGGCTTTATAGAATTAGATTGATGGCAGCCATTTTTATCGCCATTTAAGAGACCTTCAGTTAAAAAAAACTATTTTGGTAACAGCAATTTTCGTAATCAGAAGGGTCGAATTGATCTAAAAATATCGTTTATTTATTTTTGAGGAATTCCCCAAATCTCCACCTGTCTAGTCATGGACTTCGAAAGACCACCCAAAATTTTAGACTGGTACATATATTATAGTACATGTAGGATCGCATTATTTATTTAATACACACTATATGAGCAGAAGATTCGCATCTTTACTCCCCAGACACGTCACAGGTAATCGCTCCCTGGCAGATGCATTTAACAGTCGCCAATGAGAACTAAGAACAATAGAACAGTTATCAATTGCTGGTGATCCACAGATGTGCTGATAGATTTGCATGTTAAAGACGGACAAATGCTCGTTTTTTGTATAAATAATTTGGTTTCTATATGCCAAGAAAGAGAAGCAAAGGTTCAGTATTTTCTGGAAAATAGATACCCTTGCCAAATATATTTATTACTAGCTATGGGGAATGGATAGGGCGAGCATCGCGGCCCCGGGAACGTCTTCCAGACAAAACTCACTAACAAGAACTAAGATCAGTACCTAGATTTATAAGAATACACAATTTTGTTCACCTGATCAATGTGTCCTGTTGGGGTTTTCTTTTCGCATGAAAATGCAGCTAGATAACATCCTCATTTCTCTAGTAATAAGATCATCAAGTAAACTACTTGTATGACCTCCCACTCCACTAAACTTTGAAAACATGATAAAGGAAAAACAATTCAGAATTGTTTTACATACAGAATCAATTTATGAAGAAAACCGGGTGTCAGACAATGTTATAACACGGGGGGGGGGGATCCATACTCTAGTTGGTCAGAGTGTTTGGGTGGGTTGGTCGGAAAAAAGTTTCTATTTTTTTTATTTCTGAGCGGTCAGTCAGTTTTGTTCCAACTAGTAAAAATCAAATATTCCTCATAGTTAATAGATAAAGGGTACTGCTTTTTGGTATGACTGAAATAATATATACTTAGCAGAAATTTATCCCCACTTATCAAGGTAAGAATGCCGGAAGAGAAAATGAGAAGCATAACTTGTCGTTGATGATGTTCTTGTTGTGCAACTCCCGTCAGATTGACATGCCGCCGGCTCCACGCTGCGAAGACAGCCACCTCTCTTCCCTTCTGGGGATTATAACCAATAGGTATAACCAATTGGTACGACTTCTCTCCCTGTAACTTGGTATCAGATTGACAAGGAATGAGTTTACAAACTTGATCAAAGATCACCTGCTGTCACTTCGACTGTTCGTCTCGGAATTTTTATGCCTCGCTGCCGCGATGGTCGTGCATCAGCAAAGACACAAATATCTATTCTCAAGAACTATACCGTACTGCAAACGCGCTTCACACCATTGGCAACCTTGATTGAATATTATTCCTTTCTCGTTTATTCGGCATAGTACAACGTTTTCGTTTTCCTCATAAAACCACCACGAGGCCGCCATTTTCGACATGTGGACTGATGTCGGAAACTCAAGTGTGGCTTTGCTATGTTAAACATTGTTAAGGCTTCCGATTGGCAGGCTATCTCAGGAAGGAGGGTGTATACATTTTTCTCGTAAAAGTCTCGAGAGACTAGCCCATTTTACAGTATGCCCAAAGGCGTTTCCGCGCAGTTGTTGTTAAATTTCTTTTTTCAAACTTCCGGTTAAGAATTTAAGATGAAGGTTTAGGCTTGAAAGACACACTTCCGTTCATCTGAGACAGCCCAAATTTAATCCCAAGCTAGATCTAAACCTTCTCTACATTTTATTCAACCGTTTGAACTCTGAATTCTGCTTCGTTCCCTCCGAAATTCTTGGAAACCAAGCACGACTGGCCCATAGACTAAACCCATCCCAAGAAGGCCCCTTCCCCTTTGGGGGTGAGGGTGGGGTGACCTTAATGAATAAATCAGAAACAAACAAAGTAATTTGTGAGAGATCGCTGTGTAACATTTTCATCTTGGGATATTTTTTCAAGCGCTGATGGACATTTTGAATTTTTCTGAGTTCCACAATTCATAAGCTTAGGAATATTTAGTAGACAGAAGAAAATTTCCAGGATAATTGGAGAAATATCGCCTTCGTGTATCTGTTTATCTAGATATCCACAAAACGACTTCATTCCTTGGCTGACTGTAGTGATCCCTATTGACAACAACATCATTAACAACCAAAACGACAACATACAATTGCCTGAAAATCGAACATGTATTATGAACAAATTTAGAGAAAAAAAACTTTGCTCTTGTGGTGCGGGTTGGTGACGGATCAAATTATCAGAACATACGTATTGGGGAATATACATTTTGTTGATGTATCTTAAATATCCATTTCCCCCAACCTGGTTTTTAACTCAACATAGTTCCATGTCTCCCAGCACAATCCCAGGGTTCTTCTATTGTTGATGGTGAACACAATCTCATCAGTATCTCAGTACTCAAACGAGAAAAAAGTATAGCACAAAATACTCATGTTGATTAGGATGACGACTTCGGACCGATTCAACAAACCCCCCAATAACAGAACCAATCGGGGTTTGCGAAAGTTATAGAATGCCATGCGAGGGACAGAAAGCAGCAGGTTAAAGGGACTCTCCATCGTCAATCTCGATACCACAGAGCTATCCGGTCTTGTCCTCCCTGCTATGTTCTGAGACCGGGCTCAGCCGTACGATCGGCCATTGGCTGGCACACAAAACCCTAGAATTCAGAACATAACGAGGGTGTCTCTGTGGAGATCATGCCGATGTCCCGACCTCATGGATGTTACGGGCGCGCCTGCGAGATGACGAACTCTTTATGCATTCTTGCGAAATATTTTCCATTCTGATGTTATGAAGATATGACGCTGGCCATGCAAATAATTCATGACTGATGTGTCACAAGGAATTGGATATGTTTCAATGGAACCGGAAGAGGACACATGAACGAATTTTTCAATGTGTTATAGAAACCACTTTCAGTGAGCGTGGTCCCAGGGATACATTGGAGCGGCCATTTTTGAAATGAGTATAGTCTATATACATTTGATAGATGTTCATGAAGACATTACTCGTGAATGGACAACTAGTTAATTAACCAATTTCCACAGACTCCATCCAGTTGATGGGGACATCTTTTCTGGTTCGTGAGAGGAGAACAGTCGGCACTTTTTAGTATTTTCGTTGATGTTGAAAATGCCACATCCTTGCAGTTTAAGACAATGTCGTGCACACTGTAAGTGGGAAAATGCGTGCGTCTCTTTCATCGGTTTCGCTGTGAGTTTATCATCCATCCCGTCATCTATTCCTGGAATATAATGAAACTCCGAAGAATTAGATGGATCCACATTAGCACTTTGCAGTACAGTACATCTACCCGATGTATTTGACAGGTTAGTTAACACATTCTTTTCAGTCTTTGAAAATAGACGAATATCCAGTGCTGATGTCGACATAGGTTCGGATTATCAGAACGTTGCCTGGTCGCTTGAGAGAACATCTAGCATAAACATGTGCATACAACAGGCAAGACCCTTAACCGAATCATGCCATGACAGAAGCCAAAAGCCGCTTTGTTGGCTCAGAAGATAGGACAAGTCCAATCTGTTAACTCTATCAGGCCTGGGGCCACCCCACCTACCAAACTTTCATCTCCTATTTTCAGAAGTTTGAGTATACCTTCATGGGCACATTCAAAATGGCGACCATGTGGTGGTACCAGAAAGGCGATAAAACAGCAGACAACAACTTGTTTAGTTCACAAGAGGGTATAGTGTGGTAAGTTTCAGCCTTCTAGGTCAAAGAGTAAACCCCCTCCTCCCGAACAGGTCCCAAAATTTCAAAGCTCGATGGAAGATAGATTTGTGCGTTAGCAACTCACTCAGAAATATGAGCCGTTTATCGCCTCCCTGAGAAGTTTTTTCTGTGGTGCTAGGCTCCGGAGTTGGGCTGGTCACCCGATCGCTTCTGGATATATCTGAAACAACAATGTATAAATAATCGGTCTTATCAATTTGATGAAACATTTGAGCATCGAACTCGCTAGTTTTCAGTTGATCATTTCAGCCGGTCTAGATATCATCATCAACATATCTTCATAATTGAGTGTACACAGTACATAAACTAAATATGCCTATGCAACTAGGATAAGCAAAACCAATACGCAATAAGCAAGCAATAATATATATCTGGGAGCTGATCACTTCAGGAGGACCATTTGAACATCTTCATTTTGGATGAAATACAATTTACCTGAATAGATAAAGGTATTATCGTTATTGCCCTGTTATGCTTTCGTCATTATTATAAGAGACATTGTGTAATATTTCTCTCTTGAACGTCGTGCTCACTGGCCCGTTATCATGGGTAAAGTTTTACTTAGCAAAAGATCGAACAGTTGAACATTCTGACTGATCTGATGCGCAAACAGACAGAGCAAAATAGTATCAAGTGGACATTATCGGAACTGATGACCCGAGACTCGATCTTCTGAAGTCAGTCCGGTGGGCTGGCCTGATTTGTGATGTTCTAGGTACACACGTCGTGGGAAAAATCACAGAAGACTCTCATATGCACAGGATGCCAACAACTGTGGATTTTCTCAAGTAATAGACGGGACGAAACCAATGTATTGGAACGTGCAATCCTGCCATCAGGGACGATTCGTTGAGAGAAAAGAAAAATCGGTCATATTCTGACGTTTCTCTAATGAATATACCGATGGACTTTTTGACGACTTTACAGCGATTATCACATGGATAAAGAATACTGCTCAGCGATACGGATTTGCTATTTTTGGGTCATCATGATATCTTGCCGGCATCATTGAAAATGGAGCGATATGCTCAATATTGAAAATTGTTGACCGCTTCTCTCTTGCAAGAAATTAGCCTATGTCTATGTATACTGTGATTGACTTTTTGAATTTGGTGCTGATGCTGTTATATGGTATATGGAAAAGGTCTTTGGATTATGGACGCGGATATTCTATAATTGACGACGGTTGAATTTTGAATGACGAACCAGATTCTTGTTACTTAAAATCTCAGAAGCCTGGCGCCGTCCATCCGCTACCCGGAGATGAATCAAGATGAGAGCTCGCATTGCGTAAGGTATATTCGCATGAGCAGTATACCGAGGTTGTATTTGTTTTCATCGGTCATAGACATGACTGGAACATCCGTTTACATGTACTTACTCAATTCGCAGACGTAGTTATGATTCGACGTGCAATCATATTCCTTCCATTGATTTGGTATCACACTGATACCCATAAAAAACGCACAGAAATCTTTCCTTTTGAACCATTCAAGTATATAGCCTAATCTGGTCCAAGGCGATGCCCAGTTGGAGTATTCTACAGGTGTGCCTGTTTGGAAAGAAATTTTACATTTTCAGGAAAGAACACGATTTGGTAATAGATATATAAGATATCTGCTTGAAAAGATATCGACAAGCATCATACTCAGTTAATAAAAATTATTTTTTTGGCACCGATATATCGCATCCGTTCCGGGCCTGGACAGGTCCCAAAAGCCCAGGCGAAATGCACGATAACATATGAAACTTATTTGCGATAACATCAATACTCATTTAAAATGAGGAGCACGGCACATGCGTAAACCTCAATCTCTCGACTTCCGCAAACAGATGACTTAATCGCCGGCTCGAGCGAAATGTGATACATGACTCGACGTGCACAGAAGTGACTCACCATCATGCCATTTCCATCCACCGGGTTTATATTTTTTGGCTCCAATCCAAAAGTTTCCGAAATAAATATGGCCTGTGCTTATGAAAATATTTTCTTCCTTATTTGTTATCTTGATCATCTTCATGTTCAATTTCGCACAGGCTTCTCTGGCTCTAGACCATGTGATAGCTTTCTCGAAGTAGTAGTAACAAACGTCCTTGTGGCGAACGGATCGTACTGATAGTGGAGGACACCCATAATCTGTCAGATGAAATCAGAAACAGAAAGAATAGTTTATGCTGCTCAAGCAGCTCAAATAAATCTACAACTGTTGGATTTATCTTAAAAAAATCAGTATACATCTTTCCCTGAAATAATATGTTATTGCTGGCCAGTCGAGTTCTACTACTACTGTCATATTCGGTATTCAAAAGCAGAGTTGGTGACTGAATCTTTATGGCAAATAATGATTTAGGTGCATGATATACATATGAGATTGTCCTGTGTGTTGATCGAGATAAGTTCAACCATTTTCAGATCCCATCTATGAGAGTATCCCAATATACAGTCAACTCATCGTTGATATGCAGAAGATTTTGATCAGGAAACAATACCTACCTATGTGCGTCCCAACTGTAGAGGATAGTATCCCGACTAAAACCATTTCACGTAGCATGTTGCTAGAAATTACGTTATGGTAGAACTGATATGTTATAGAACTAAAAAAACAAACTCAGATACTATTTCAGATACAGATAATACTGAATATGTAATGTGATCTCTCATCTACATGTACCACTGAGACAGGGAGGTATCTTTTGAATAATTCAAACAAAATTCATTCTAAACATATCCTAGTATCAATTTATCACGAGATGCTCATTGTCCAAAGTGAATGCCATTGTTACCAGTACAAAAAATAAAACATAGCGATGTTCGGCCAACTGCCAGCTCGAAATATGCCCAAACAATGACGACTATTCATAGCTATATGTATAAACTGGTAATCACAAAGCACTGTTGAAACATTGTTTACCTAGCAAAGAAATCGTTATCGAAATTAGGAAATTAACTAATGTGATGATAGTCAAGGTATGTTATATCGCTGAAGTGGCAATTAACCCTACTAGGCTTGGACAGCTGACAATCCGTGACTTTGAAGCTTAGCATACTGAGGTCATTTTGCGCCTCTTTGCATAACCCTCGGGAATTCGTTGCCCAGTTTCATTCATGTTACCTTTGTATGTCGAATCAAGGACCATCTCTCTCTCTCTCGGGCCACCAACTGAACCTAGCGATAAGAGGTAGAGATTTGTCACCGCCGGGGCCCTCTCTCCATTCTAGGATATGTGCGTTTGATATTACCATTCGGTAGCGATTTCCTTGGGAATTTCAAGACTTTGTTTTTACAGAATTCATAAGACAAGTCCCTTCAGGTTTTAATCCGACCACTGAGCAAGGTATACTTTTATCATTGCTTTATTATTGTATTTGCTTGCTTACTGTTGAATAAACTAAATCGATCATTTAAACGCTGCCAAGTTTTTTCACGAACTGTACAGGAATGGACACGATGTCAGCAGTGTAAACGACATCCCCACGAAAATAACGACGAGTTATCTATACGTCTGTTCCCAAAAGGTAGTTCCACATTAATGTGTAATACGCTACATTCAACTGAAATGAAAATGGCGTTATCAAATATATAGTAGTAGTAAGAGGAGTCGGGTGAATTTTTGCTCTCCTGAAATAGAGACGTAATTCATTTTTTCTCTGAACGTTGAACTGTATATATGAGCCAGTTTCACTGACAAACAGACAAACAAACAAACATGAACGTGTCTATGGTATTTGAGGGTTGGTCGTTTCATTTGGCAATCAAACCAGATTACTTTTCTCTGCGTTTTTTTATGTATTGCGACGCATGTGCTGAAAACATATAATTGAAAAACCCCACCTCAACCATAGTCCAGCACGTCCAAGGCTGAAAGCCATGTATACGAGAGATCCCGAAGGATCTTGGCGCCCACCGTTGACCGATAATTGTAAGCTAATGACAAGAGGATCTTTTTGTTCATTGTTACTAAGAACAAACGATTGATTTGTAATTTTGTTTGCAGAATTTCGAATGGACACTGGAAAACACCAAGATATTATCTTTGTAAGTTTCAGGAATGTAAAGATTTTAAGAAACTGTACTTAATGTCGGTTCTTATAGTACAAGTGAAATGAACAAAGTTGGCCTGGAAGTGAATGTCGGCAGAGGAAACGGCAGGGCAGTTCACTTGCAACGACATGGACCCAAAGTAAACTGATTTAAAATTTGAAGAAATACATTTTAATTCGGAATCATTTGAACCCCTTGATATAGAAGGTGAAAGCAGGGATATTCTCTATACTCAATATATAGAATATGCTCAACCGTTTGATCCGCCGACTGTTGTAATGCAGCATCACAACACGGGAATACCGTATTAATTTAAAGCGTAACTTGATAATCGGACCGAAAAAGGTATCTTGCACAAAATCTATACCAAATTTCAGTAAGATCAATGAAGTAGTTCCTGAGAATTCATGATAACAATTTTATAAGGAGAAATTCAAGATGGCCACCTGGTGGTCTTAATGGATTTTGGAATAGGACCAAAAAGGTATCTTGCACAACTAGACAACAAGGGGTACCTGTATACCAAATTTGACAAAGATTCATGCGGTAGTTCCTGAGAATTCACGATAACAAAATTTCATGGGGAAGTTCAAAATGACCGCCTCGCGGCCATATTGGATTTTCGAATCGAAACAAAAAAAAGGTATCTTGCACAACTGGACTACAAGGGAAACCTGTGTACCAAATTTGAGAAAGATACACACCGTAATTTCCTGATATTTCAACAAAGTTTCATGGGGAAATTCTAGATGCTGCTATATTGGATTATCGAAACGAATCAAACGAGAGATCCTGAAGGATCTTGGCGCCCACCGTTGTCCGATAATTGTAAGCTAATGACTAGAGGATCTTTTTGTCCATTGTTACTAAGAACAAACGATTGACTTGTAATTTTGTTTACAGAATTTCGAATCTGAGCGAAAAGGATCAGAAAAGGCCACTGAAAAACACCAAGATATAATCTAAGTTTCAGGAGTTTCGAGATTTCTAGAAACTGTACTTATGTCGGTTGTTATAATATTAGAGAAATGAGCAAAGTTAGTCTGAAAGTGAATGTACATGTACGGAGGATTCTTCGCCTTTGTTTCGTAGTATTTTTTTTATTTATTTTTTTGCACATGTCATCATTGGGTACTGGAAGCGAAGACAAATCTTCAATACTTAAGACCAATACTTAAGATTTTATAATTAAGAACGAATGCTAATTCGGTTCTGTTTATACGGCTATTTTGAGATCTCTCTTTTAAGATACCATGCTCGAAAATAGTAAGATGGTACACTACTTAATACTGAAGGGATCCGGTCCGTGCAGTAATGTTGAAACTTCGAAAGTGCCTGAATCATGATTATCTCCCTTAGATCGAAACATGCAGTAGTCTACAGTTGTCGAGTTGTGATTGACGTCCCTTCATGTAGCCGACCTGCCGGCAGACAGAAGGGTGGAGCAGTTCACTTGCTACTGCATGGACTAAAGAAAGCTGGTACCATCAAGAATATTTCCAGATATAAGTCATTTTTGCTGCACTTCTGGTGATCGAATTATTAGGGGAATTACCGTAGTCAATATATAGAATATGCCCCACCGTTTGATCCGCCGACTCTTGTGATGGAATGTCACAACTCGAGAATACCGAATTAATTTGAAGCGTAACTTGGATTTTCGAATCGGACCAAAAAAGGTATCTTGCACAACTAGACCATACGGGGAACCTGTGTACCAAATTTGAGAAAGATCCATGCAGTACTTCCTGAGAAATCACAATAACAAATTTGCATGGGAAAATCCAAGATGGCCGCCTGTTGGCTATATTGAATTTTCGAATCGGACCAGAAAAGGTATCTTGCACAACTAGACGACAAGGTGAACCTGTGTACCAAATTTAACAAAGATCCATGCAGTAGTTCCCGAGAAATCGCAATAACAAAGTTTCATGGGGAAATCCAAGGTGGCCGCCTGATGGACATACTGGATTTTGGAATCGGACCAGAAAAGTTATCTTGCACAATTGAACCTGTGTATCAAATGTGAGAACGATCCAGGCAGTACTTCCTGAGAAATCATGATAAAAAAATTTCATGGGGAAGTCTAAGATGGCCGCCTGATGACCATATTGGATTTTCGATTCGGACCGAAAAAGGCATCTTGCATATCAAGACCCTAAGGGGAACCTGTGTACCAAAATTGAGAAAGATCCATGGAGTAGTTCCTGAGAAACGATGATAAAGTTTCATGGGAAAATCCAAGATGGCTGCCTGGTGGCCATACTGGATTTTCAAATCGTACCAGGAAAGGTATCTTGCACAACTACATCCCAAGGGGAACTCGTGTACCAAATTTGAGAAAGATCCATGCAGTAGTTCCTGAGAAATCGCGATAACAAGGTTTCATGGGGAAATCCAAGATGGCTGCCTGGTGGCCATATTGGATTTTCGAATCGGACCAGAAAAGGTATCTTGCACAACTAGACCCCAAGGGGAACCTGTGTACCAAATTTGAGAAAGATCCATGCAGTAGTTCCTGAGAAATCGCGATAACAAGGTTTCATGGGAAATCCAAGATGGCTGCCTGGTGGCCATATTGGATTTTCGAATCGGACCAGAAAAGGTATCTTGCACAACTAGACCCCAAGGGGAACCTGTGTACCAAATTTGAGAAAGATCCATGCAGTAGTTCCTGAGAAATCGCGATAACAAGGTTTCATGGGGTAATTCAAGATGGCTGCCTGGTGGCCATATTGGATTTTCGAATCGGACCAAAAAAGGTATCTTGCACAACTAGACCCCAAGGGGAACCTGTGTACCAAATTTGAGAAAGATCCATGCAGTAGTTCCTGAGAAATCGCGATAACAAGGTTTCATCGAGAAATCCAAGATGGCTGCCTGGTGGCCATATTGGATTTTCGAATCGGACCAGATAAGGTATCTTGCACAACTAGACCCCAAGGGGAACCTGTGTACCAAATTTGAGAAAGATCCATGAAGTAGTTCCTCAGAAATCGCGATAAGGTTTCATGGGGAAATCCAAGATGGCTGCCTGGTGGCCATATTGGATTTTCGGATCGGACCAAAAAAGGTATCTTGCACAACTAGACCCCAAGGGGAACCTGTGTACCAAATTTGAGAAAGATCCATGCAGTAGTTCCTGAGAAATCGCGATAACAAGGCTTCATGGGGAAATCCAAGATGGCTGCCTGGTGGCCATATTGGATTTTCGAATCGGACCAGAAAAGGTATCTTGCACAACCAGACCCCAAGGGGAACCGGTGTACCAAATTTGAGAAAGATCCATGCAGTAGTTCCTGAGAAATCGCGATAACAAGGTTTCATGGGGAAATCCAAGATGGCTGCCTGGTGGCCATATTGGATTTTCGGATCGGACCAAAAAAGGTTTCTTGCACAACTAGACCCCAAGGGGAACCTGTGTACCAAATTTGGGAAAGATCCATGCAGTAGTTCCCGAGAAATCACGATAACAAGGTTTCATGGGGAAATCCAAGATGGCTGCCTGGTGGCCATATTGGATTTTCGGATCGGACCAAAAACGGTTTCTTGCACAACTAGATCCCAAGGGGAACCTGTGTACCAAATTTGAGAAAGATCCGTGCAGTAGTTCCTGAGAAATCGCGATAACAAGAATTGTTTACGGACGGACTGACTGACTGACGGACTGACGGACGACGGACGGACGACGGACCACGGACGAAAAGTGATTTGAACAGCCCACCATCTGGTGATGGTGGGCTAAAAAGGTATCTTGCACAACTGGACCCCATGGGAACCAAATTTGAGAAAGATCCACGCAGCAGTTCCTGAGAAATCGTGATAAAGTTTCACGGGGAAATCAAAGATGTCTTTCTGGTGACCATATTGGGTTTGCGAATCGGACCATAAAGGTAGCTTGCACAACTAGACCCCAAGGGGAACCTGTGTACCAAATTTTACAAAGGTCCGTGCAGTAGTTTCTAAGAAATCGCAATCACAATGTTTGATCGGGGAAATCCATAATGGCTGCCTGGTGGCTCTATTGGATTTGCGAATCGGACCAGAAAAGGTATCTTGCACAAATAGTCCCCAAGGGGAACCTGTGTACCAAATTTGAGAAAGATCCAGGCAGTAGTTCCTGAGAAATCGCAATAACAAAGTTTCATGGGGAAAATCCAAGATGGCTGCCTGGTGGCCATATTGGATTTGTGAATCGGATCAGAGAAGGTATCTTGCACAACTAGATCCCAAGGGGAACCTGTGTACCAAATTTGATAAAGATCCATGAAGTAGTTCCTG
>JAVTVY010051601.1:0-27319 GCA_036873755.1 Hanleya hanleyi | reverse complement strand
ATCGTATTATGAAATTAGAGAGGGGCCATTACTACGAAACTGCGGAGGGCCACCCAAGGGCAAAGTTCAACATCCGGGCCTCTCTCTCCATCGTGGTTGCTTGTAGCAGAAGCTTTTTGAAAGTGTATTTGTAATCGAGAAAATTCCCACCCACCTTCCCCCTGTATCTCCTCCCTTGTGTCAAAATTGTGTTCATGAGGCTGTTGGTGTAGGAAGGTAGGATACCCCATTTTTAAATGTTATTTGCTGAGGACTTGATATTTTTAGACAGTTATAGAATTGTATTTTGTTGTTGTTGTTATTACAATTGCATGGATCTGTTTGTGCAGGTAATTGTGACTTTCATCAATTGATAATATTTGCCTCCGAGGCTATTAAATTTATAGCCTGTGAATAACTCTTAGAGAATGAGTTCTAAGCCTATATGAGTTGTATTAGTGAATAACTGAATAATTGCATGGTTTATTATGATTGTAAACATTGCTGGCTGTTTGGTATTCGTTCTGTATTGCAGACCTTTCCGGGTTCATTGTCAGAAAACTTTGTCACGGTTTTGGAGGCTGCTGGATCCTTGCGGGAACACTATAACTACGGGAAACATGGCCCATGTGTTCCATAGGCATGTTGGGCTTGCCTGGTATTTTACACAGGAAGCAGGTATGGTTTTAATAAATTCACCTATGAAGACCATAGGGATGGTGGACTTGCCTGGGAATTTTCACAGGGAGTATACGGTAATGGTTTAATTGATAAATTCGCCTATGTACATGTAGCCCAGCTTGCCTGGTAATTTCACAGGGAGCAATTTAATATAATGGTTTTAATGATTCGCCTATGAATTCCATGGGGATGGGGCCTTGCCTGGAATAAATTTCACAGGGAGCAATGGTAATTTAAATATACCGTATAGCTGAGTTGTCCGGACACCGTAAGGTTGGCGTCCAGCTTGCCAGTGGGGATCTAGCTACTGAGATGTGTATTTTATAATAAAGCCGTGGCCGATATCCATCCAACAAAATAGTCTTGGGTTTTTTATTTGTGTTGAGTGCTCTAGCATATTTGAATAATAATATCTCAAGAACGAGGAATTATTAAGTGTTGAGAGTTGGCAGGCGGCGAGTAGGACCAATGTAGAGGAAAATGAGGTATAGTTTATTACTATTCGCTGCCGTTTTATTTCGTGTGCAGTTAGGATATTGGACAATGTCATTCAAAGTTCAATGTGTGGGATGTTTTGTGTATAGGAAGAACCTTGGCTGAAGTCGATTACAGAGCCATTCGAGACTACAGCCATTCCTGGGCTAGGTTGGGCCTTTCTGTACATAGTCCACGAACAGGTTTACATTGGCGGCAATGTTAACGTAATAGCATCTTATCGATTCCCTAATTGAGTTTAGACTTGCGTATTTCGACAACACGTACTTTAATTCAAGTGCTACAACCTGACAAACTTATTAACGGGGGTCGCCCACCTGGATTTTGAGTTCTGAGCGCTCCTATAAATGACGTCATATTTTGGCCTTTTTCTCTGCTTTCAGAAAGAGGCGCACGGGCTTCCAAATAATCACAAGCGGCACCTTGTTAGGCCTTGAGTTGAAATCAAACGCACAGCGAAACCGAACACATACTCCAATCACCTACCACAGACCTTCAAGTATTCGTCGCAACAGACAGGAAAAAATATTGAACACAATTCACTTGATCGGGACTATTTTTTAAGTGGCATGTTGCCTACTATGTGCGCTCAAGACCTTGTACAAGGCCCCGCTCCATTTACTTGTATTGGAAAATATTGGACGGGTGATATTCAATCTACGCCGTTCGTCACAAACACTAAAATGATTCGATTTTGTATGATCTTACCAAATCTTCATGTTCGTACCTTGTTTTAGCTATCTATAGAATAGGCCTACAAGCGCTCATTTTGAGGCCAAGGGCCGAGCGTTGTAGATCGTAACACGTCTTAAACTTAGGGCAACCCGACCACGGATTCGTGTCTGAGCCGTTCGAAGGAAATTCTTTCAATACTTGTCTGAATCAAGAACTGTCCATGGCCAGGAAAATTGTCCATATTCTCTCGCCTCTTAAAAATATGTCAGTCCAAATACAAATGTTTACGATATAACCGTTTTGGCATCTTGTACCCAGTTTCCTAACCGAATAAGCCGCCATATTCCCGTTTTTGTCGAGGCATAATGCTACGTGATTCATTAACTTATGAGTCAGGGCTTTTAAAATTATCACGTGATATATCATGTGACAACTTCAGATGAAGCTGCGGAAGGTTTCCAAATAATATGTAAGACCTGGAAAAGTCTGATCTGAGCCGACTGTCTTACGGTAAGGGTGGACCCGGTGTTCTTTATCGATTATCAATCATCGATACCCCAAACCCCAATGAAAAACACAAACAACCGAAATGTAAGTGTATATCGACAGGAAACTTGATTTATTGACTGTGATCTTTGACCTGCTCAAACAACGTATGGTCACTTTGAAATGTCTATAGAATAGATACATGTATGAGAATGTATTATAGATTAGATTAATTTATTAATTGAATAGCCATAACAAATGTTAGGAGCAAGGGAATTGAAAGTGCAGGGGTGAAGCAAGCTAATTATTAGATGATGTCAGAGTAATCTATAGGGAAGGTGAGTAAAAATGAGATGCAGAACTGGTATAGGCCGAAACATGCAGTGCAATATTTTGTATATATGTATACTTTGACCAGGTAGGTTAACAATTATGAATTTGAATATAACACAACACACTATGTGCACATACAGGAATATTAATGGACGACATTTGATAGCCTATTTGGCTATTCAGTTGCCAGTGGCATTTAATCTAAAATCTATTGACACCAGCAACCAAACACCAGCATGACTAAATATAGACGCCGATGGCCAAAGGGGCATAACTCTGCGAGACGTGCTCGAACACTGAATTGTCGCCGCGAGTATAAGCAGATCGCAGCCATTTACAGACGAAGCAAACAATTTGACTCGGCAGTTATTATACCCTTAATTGTATGTAGGGTACAGGTAATGTTTATGACAAAAGTATAATATATATGATGGCCCTAAAGCAGGAACATATAATTCTATTATACAATTATACCTTTGACGCACATGTTACCGATTTTCAAAGTACTCCAAGACCATTATTGTGTCATGCTGCTGTTTGGCCACTCAACATATGGAATAAATATATACATATTTACATGCAGCAAAGCAATTCCAAACTCGCCAAGTCCCAGAAATATTACTACTAAATGTATAGTCTATAGGATCTGCATCAAGATCAGAATCAATTAAATAATAGAGTATAATGGTACTCTTCAGAAATGACATGTACTATACTAAACAACGAATTTGTTCAAACCGGTTTTGGCTATTTGGTATTGGGGAATGGCGAATTAGGCACTGCTTTGTTGTAAAGATTCAAATAGAGTATGCACTTCAAAAGTATGCACATCAAAAGTATGCACACATTGCTATTCAATTTCAAGTAACAGTATTTTTAAACCAGCCATGACTTCATCGGGATTAAATTGGTATGTAATATGGAGTCACCGAATACTCGCGATATACACATGTACCATATGACTAGTCGGGAGACCAAAGCCCATTAGAACTCGCGCTGGATGTACCGCACAAATATGCATACATGTACTGTACGGTATATATTGTGTGATATAAGTTGGTGAACAAGAAACATGCTATATAGTGAACTTGAAATGTAGTTAATAAAGTCTATTGCTGTGAATACATGTAGAAGATTATGATCCCAGAATTATATTTCTCAAATACTACAAAACTGCTCCCAACAATACATGTACAAAAATGGAGCCAGGAAAAATTCAGACCAAGGTTGGCCAACAACAGCTCGTAAAACAAGTAGCTGCTGTACCCAAGATTGAATTTGACCCAGTTCATAAGGATAATATAATATATTATTTTAGCATATTTCTGTCACCAACCATAATAAATATATCACACAATATAAATAATTAGTCTCCATGGATCTAGTTTAGGATATTAATGGTAGCAAAGCTCAGCAAGTCAACTAGAACTTTAATTTATCTTTAAGACTTCATGCAAGTGTATGCTGTAATGTTACAGTACAAAATGTCAAGTGTGGTAAACAGGCCAATATCGGTAAAACAATTGCCCAAATGCTGTCAACTTAATGTAAATATAGGGGTAAAAACTCCCAGTTATTCAAATTAGAACTATGGAAGTTCAGTCATGAATTTAGGCTTTTAGATCAGCCAAAAGTATTTATTGGAGCAGAGAAACAAAACTGAGTTTGTTTACTTCCTGATTCCGATGTCAGTTGATATTGTGATCTCGCCAAATATCACGAGAGAGGTCACAGGGTGCCGAACCAACCGCGCCATGCACAAAAGTTTTGACAGCCGAGAGAGGGACATGTGGTCTTTCGAGGCCGGAAACCACCATCAACACTCATAAAATTGTCGAGTAAGGATGGTAAAATATTAAATTACTATATCTATTTTCATAATCAAGTAACTTCAGGGATAATTTAGACAGATTTTGGACCGGTGCACAGTTCAAAGATCACGCGACGGCGATCTGGTGTGACATGCAGGGAAACTGGAATGTCAAAATTCAGAGTGTTTTCGCTCGTCTAATTTTGCTATAAATTTGCCTAAAGCTATATAAAAAGCTCCCAAAGTATTAAACTTAATAAGTACGGAGTCTGACAACAAATGGACAAACGGCAATGCGTGGGAAATTTGGGTGCTCACCTGTTAAAACAACATATGGTCACTTTCAAATTCAAAGACCAAAGTGTACTGACATGCGTTCGTCTGCTCGCTCAATGAGCCGGCCTCTATGCATCGTGTTCTAAATGTCGAGACGTGAAAAACGAGACCCCACAACCCTACCGCAAGTGTCGAGAAGTCGGTTTCCCAGTGGGATAAACATTGGACCTATACCCCCAGTATGGGACTATATACTTATATATATATATGTCTATATGGGCCTATATCGTACTTTTTCAAAACTTTCAACGATTCGCTCCGGGACACTTCCTATGATGTTCTACATGACGAGACTAAGAAAACGAGACCCCACAACCCTACCGCAAATGTCGAGAAGTAAGTTTCCCAGGGACAAACATCGGTCCTATACCCCAGTATGGGCCTATATGGGCTATATCGTACTTTTTAAAAATTTCACCGTTTCGCTCGGGGACACATCCTATCATGTTTGTCTTGACGAGACTAAGAAAACGAGACCCCACAACCTATACCGCAAATGTCGAGAAGTAGGTTTCCCAGGATGGTCCTATACCCCCATACCCCATATAGGCATTTTCCCGTAATTTAGAATAAAGTCCGTGTTCCGTATTTTTTCAGGAAAATTTTTACATACACCCACCCTGGAACTAGAGGGAGATAACTCTATTGATAGGCGAGCCCCGTTAAGCCCGGCGACCTATATACCCCCATACCCCATATAGGTATTTTCCCGGATTTTTCAATAAAGTCCGTGTTCCGTATTTTTTCAGGAAAAATTTTACATGCACCCACCCAGCCATCAAATACCCCTTCACCTAGGCTTCACTTTGATACCTCATACAACTCTATTGGACCATTAGGGACTCCCCTAGCTCTCAAAACGGCTATGTTCATACCCTTGGGCCACCGCGCATGCGCAGAATGCCGCTATTTCAATCCCACACCCAGCCCATCAGATGCCCCTTCACGAATCCTTCAATTCGATACCTCACTCGACCCCATCGGACCATTTTATCTAGGGACTATTTTTTCTCCGCGGAAGGTTTTTCCCGCGACCGAATCACCGCCAGACATGACCGCATCACCGCGGATGAATAAATCTTTGACCTGGGTCGCGTGATATGCAAATTTGGAACTCTCGTGTGCTGGAGGTAGCTTTTTGGTCAGAGGTCAAAACGTGACCTCCACAAAATATGCAAATTTTTGAGGTAATTGGCTGTTAAATACGCTTATACTACTACTCAGATCTCTTAATTTCTCATCGTCAGCGGAGGAAAATCTTCCTTTGTTCAGCTGATCACACGCGTGTTGTGGCTCATTCAGAACATCAAGAAGAGGTTCATCATCTCTCATGAACTCTTCGATCTCCGCTTCTCTAGATAATTCAAATCGGGAAGCATGTCCTGTTTCTCCTGCTGATTTGTTTCGTATTGTGTGAAACTCGTATGCCCCAATTGGTTTGTAAATAGCTGCGATTATAATCTTCTGCCTTCAAAATAAACTAAAGTCCCTACTTGCAGAGCACAATGTATCTATTTTATTTATTTATTCGATTGTATGGGCAGACGAGACTTTGTCCTGCAATTTATCACCCGCCCTGTGAAATGGATTCTCCCGAGTGAACACCTGCACGTGCGTATCAAGATCACGGGTGTAGCCAGAAGTCAGAAAGTTCTTAAACTTGCTAAATCGTGTAATAATTGCACGGTTATCACTGAGTAATAGCTATATGTGTTATAAAATTACTGTTTGATTATAGATCTACTGATACATGTACATACAGCTGTATCTTAGCTTGTGAAAAAAAAAAGAAATATAAAACCATCCTGCTACGAAATGAGACAGAACCACTCCATTGTGTTTGAACTACAGAAGATGGCCTAGCTCCATATTTCAGAGCAAACTGAAGAAAACCCGTGGGCCTCTATATGTTCAAAGTGTTGCTGTGGTCCTGTTATAAGTCACAAAGTTCTTAACCGTGCTAAATCGTGTAATAAATGCACGGTTATCAGTGTGTAATAGCTGTAAGTGTTATAGAATTACTGTTTGATTAGAGCTCTACTGATACATGTACATGCAGCTGTGTCTTAGCTTGTTCAAGATACGGGGAGGCAAAGGAGAGACAGAAAAAAAAAAAAAAATATAAACAATCCTGCAAGGAAATGAGACAGAACCACTCCATTATGTTTGAACTAAAGAGGATGGCATACATGTAGCTCTATTTTTCTGAACCAACTTGAGAAGTTTACACCGTCCACCTCATTTTGTTCAAAGTGTTGCCAGGGATCTGCGGATAGCTGTGGTCTTGTTATACACACGAAGACCAGAAGAGAGCATATAAATATTTGCAAATAGTGGATAGTGTAAATAGATTTTATGAACTTTTTGTGGGAAATGCAATAACCCGGTACTGTTTATGATCACCTATGGGAAATAGAATGATCCGATACTGCAATGGTTATAACGATGGTTAACCCTTGACGTATCGAGTGACGTATTTTTTTCCTGTAAATACTTCCACACCATGGTCAAGAAGGAAAGACGAGCTGCTGTAAACTATTCCTCGTGGTAATGTATCACTGAATGATAACTGATCAGTACCAGTATTCACTATATACAGATTACTTTGGATATTATCAACACCGTTACGGAGAAAATGTTAGAAATATTCCTCACGTACCTCTGAATTACGACCCTTCAGTGTCTGGATAAAAGGAAGGAATGTCGATGGAAAGAAAGTAATGTTATTGATACGTTTGTCTTGTACATCAATCGAGTCCGTGTTCACCCGAAGTACCATAACAGGTCCCACATTTGATGACCAGGTTGTGTTTAACGCGCGCGTCATTTCCCCTTCAATACACCAGTTTAGTATTACCATATTTGGAAGTGGGATGTAAACAAATACTCAGTTATCCCCCCCCCTGCTAAGAGGGATTTGAAGTCAAGATGCTGGCTGGCAGTGTGTAAACGGTGTTAACTGACAAAGCTATCATCTTGTCATTACCCACCACATTTCCAACAAAACACACATTATACTTCCTTGATTAACTATAGTGCAAGAAACATAACATTACTGCCGAATTCCCGTGTCCCTGGTCGCTTGTCAACCCCCGGACAACTGCAGCGCATAACATGTGAACTGGCGAAACCATCCCCCATTGACCTCGGCGCACCGTAGCGCCCTCTATGTTTACAAAATACCCCTGTACGTGTGTATGCTGTAAAATTGCGTGCCACACGGGATTATAAGTCGTTTACCTGGTTTGTAGTCCGATTTTCCACAATATCATTTGTATGAGCGCCATGAAGACGCCGGCTTGCAAGGTTCTGAACAAGTGCCTGTCACATTTGTTGTTGTCGGTATGCTACTATTTATTTACTTTTGAATATCTCGAAATCAACAAATCACTTAGACCACGATTTGTCTAACTTTTCAGTCCCACATTTGATAATTTCTAACAGATTGGCGGGGGACAGCGAAAACACCGAAAAGCGCATGCCAGCCGAACGATCTCCGTTTTGGTTTCGGGTGAAATGACTGAGTGCTGTACTGGCTCGGCAGGATATTAAATAGGAACTGTGGGCATATATATGTATAATTTTGACTAGGATGAGATTGGGCCATCCCGTGGTCGAGCAAAATTGGCGCTTTCTGCCCACAGCCACACAATCTGTCATAAATTACTAGCCGTGTGGCTGTAGGGTTGTTGGAAGCTCGAACTCACAGCGATCTGAACTTCAGTTGTATATCATTTGGTTTGTTCTGGTGCACCAATATGGAAAACTAATCGTACCGTATTTCAACGAACATGACGTACAATGTTTTAAACGCGTGAATCTTACTCCAGTGACTAATGTGGTATTTCAGGAAAGGTCCATGATAATTGACTCCGGTCGACCAAAAAATGTGAGACTTGACCTATTACTGAACATGTGACCACGGAATACTGATCAATCTCTGTCTTCTTTCATTTCAGGATATCTCAGATTATCTCGGTGCTATTTTTGAGCTGGAATAGACACTTGAGCTGAATAGACGCTGAAACCCATATTTAACTATTCGGTCATGTACAACATGGATTTGTCCGAATTCTCAAACACCAGTTCATAAGATGATGGAAACAGAGCCAGAGTGGACTGTCCATATATTATCCACTGTGAAAAACGAAACATCAACCATGAATCTGGAAAATACAACATTGACCACTGTAAAACACGAATCTTTGACGGCGAGTCCAGACACGGCAACATTGTCCACTGTAAAACACGAATCTCTGACGGAGAACCCGGACACGGCACCATTGACCACTGTAAAACACGAATCTCTGACGGAGAGTCCGGACACGGCAACATTGACTACTGTAAGACACGAAACTTCGACGGAGAGTCCGTACAAGGCAACACTGTCCAAGGTTGAACACGAATCACCGCCTTTGATTCCAGGCAAGGCGACATTGACGACTGTAAATCACAGTGCTCCAAATCTGGAGAAGGCGTCGGGATCACAACTGCATCAGCTAGAATATACAACGCCTGATTCTGTATTGACCCGAATCGTGCTATCAGGGGTTAAGCAAGAACTGCTTGAATATGGGGACACTCTTGCTCTACCGGTAGTCACTCCGAACGAGCTACCGAGCATACAGTTGAACGATTCTGTTCCTTGCGCATCGATGAAATTAGGTGAAAGATCAACCCAAGTCGTCGGCACATCGAGTACACGGCTGTCCATAAATTTCAAATTGCGTGACAGAGGAAGGGGCAAGGAATGTCGAGTATGTTTTGTGATAACACGGGGTGAATTATTACGTTCAGTTTAAATTCATTTCTGAGCATGATGGAACTATAGTCTATACTGTTTGGCATATTAATTTACTGACTATCGTCATGCCAAAGAGTTATTGCTAAGTGATAGAAATGTAAAAAATAATAGGCGGTATATTGATGTTCCTTTATTACATTTACCTTGATAATTGTAATATTACTAGTTATCTCAACATCAGAAGTGGGACATCGTGTGACCTTTCTTTCGATCGATCTTTCATGCATTAGGTTTCATTTTTAGCGCATCTGAATCATCCAAAGACCTCCCGGATATTCATTGCTATCGCCAGACAGACTGTTGGTCTCTTTTGTCTCTTGACCCATACATGAAAGGTGGTTCATAATTATTAATAGTACTAAACATTTGATTTCAATGATGCTAAGTATACTGTAAAAATATTTGGATATCACTAAATCTATGAATAGGCTATATGCTCAGTTGTTAATCATTCAAATTGGGGTTGATTATCTTTCAGGAAAGTCTCAGTTTTACCAAGACACATTACCGGTCAACACGGCACGATATAAACACTCACCCTTACCCCGTGACTTTGTATCAGCGACAAACAATCCCAATGGGAAATGTGGTGATGGGGGAGAATAAACAGACAGATGGACGCACAACAACTGAGAGGGCTACACATATGAGAACAAACAATGATGAAAAGGCATATATATGTTCAATGTGTGATTATAGATGTAACAGAAACAGCGCCCTTGTTAAACACACGAGAACACACACTGGAGAAAAGCCGTATGGATGTTCAGTGTGTGATTATAGGTGTACCAACAGCAGTTACCTTGTCCAACATATGAGAACACACACCAGAGAAAAGCCTTATGGATGTTCAGTGTGTGATTATAGATGTATCAACAGCAGTCACCTTGTCAGACATATGAGAACACACACTGGAAAAAAGCCGTATGGATGTTCAGTGTGTGATTATAGATGTATCGACAGCAGTCAATTTGTCAGACATATGAGAACACACACTGGAGAAAAGCCGTATGGATGTTTAGTGTGTGATTATAGGTGTACCAATAACAGTCACCTTGTTATACACTTGAGAACACACACTGGAGAAAAGCCGTATGGATGTTCATTATGCGATTATAGATCTATCAGTAACAGTGCCCTTGTTAGACACACGAGAACACACGCTGGAGAAAAGCCGTACAAATGTTCCGTGTGTGATTATAGATGTTCCGACAATAGTAAGCTTGCTAGACACCGGAGAACACACAATGAAGAAAAGCGACATGGATGTTCAGTATGCGATTTTAGATGTAACAGAAAGACTGACCTTGTTACACACACGAGAATACACACTGGAGAAAAGCCGTACAAATGCTCCATGTGTGACTATGGATGTTCCAACAAAAGTGACCTTGCTAGACACCGGAGAACACACAATGGAGAAAAGCGGTATTGATGCTCGCTGTAAGAAATAGTAACCTTGTTAAACACCTGTAAACACATACTGGATAAAAGCTGTATAGATGCTTAACGTGTGATCATAGAGGTATCAAATGGAGCCGGCTTGATGCACGCATAATAACACACATTGGAGAAAAGGCTTATTTATGAATGATTCATGGGTGATTATAGCAGAAACTTGATGAAAGATATGAGAACACACACTGGGTCTAAGAGGAATGGACCCTGAATTGGTGATTGTAAATGTAATCAGAACAGTGCTCCATGTTTGATTATAGATGTGCGGATAACATTTAATTTGAGAGTTTCAGGGCACCTCACATTGGGGGAAAGCTGTATACATCCTCAGCGTGTGGTAATGGATGAAGACACAAAATGAATTATCTTCACATTTGAGAAAACACTGGCGAAATAGGTATATAGATGCTCTCAGTCTGATTAAAATAAGACCTATCATGCCACTCCGCTCAGTAGGTCAGTGGGGGGTCATGATCAGCGACTTCTGTCAACCCACCAATCGAATCATATCTTCAATGCAGGAGGAACCGCCTCGAGAATTCGCTGAAGGCAGTCTCTGCCCCCGAAGTTCAACGATCGCTTCCGACTAGCATTTCTAGTCACCACCAAATAACGGCGCTAAAGTGCACAAATTAGTCTCTCTGTAATAGTGCTGAACTACCCGACCTATATGACATCCACTGAGTGATATACAGTATACTTGTGTGAAAACTCGAGAAACTGGTGAACCATAACTTCACAATCAACTGCGAAACGAATCCATATGTGTTGTCTCCCTTCACCTGACCTACATTATTTTATGGGATATAAGTAATAGATTAATGGTTAATAACTTGTATTTAATAAGATGCATAAACTGATTACAGAATTTAGTTCATTAATCGCTTCAAATAATTAACACAGTCGCCGTTAGTTGCATCGAAATCACACTGATTTGAGCCCACTTTATCTTCCTTAGTTTATTGTCTATAATGGTATGAGGCTACATTCAAATTCCCCGAACTCTCGTTGAGGGTACTTTAGCCCTTCGATCGTGAGTCAACCGAGCCTGTTGAGAACTTTATCTTGATTGTTTCGTAATTTATAACTTGGAGACCACTAAACATGACCCCCATAGGGTTTTCTTCAGACCTACCGAGCGGAGCGGCATGGTAGGTTTTATTTTAATCAGAGTCTGAGATGGGATGCTCTATGCGTGATTATAGATTTCCCCAAAACAGTCACCTTGGTAGACACTCTAGGATACACACTGGAGAAAAGCCGTACGGATGCTCAATTTGTAATCACAGATGCCCCAAAAACATTGACCTTGCGAAACACTCGAGGAAACACACAAGAGAAAAGCTGTATGGATGTTCAAGCTACACACTGATTTCGCTTACAGCCACTTTTCTCCCCACTCTGCAATCAACCCAGACTGAGCGCTTTCTGCTGTCTGGGCTGGAAACGTGGTCACCTTTGCTTTATTGTATGCAGTACAGAAAACAAGGTCGCCAAGATAGCATTTCTTCGTAAATTAATCGGAACATCCTAGATATGCACACAAAGATAGCATTTCTTCGGAAATTAAGCGAAACATCCTAGATATGCACACAAAGTTGGACATAATGCTGTCCAAAGATAAAACAGCTACGTATGTAATGTGAGAAAATCTTACCAGGAGCATAAGGGTTTGTTGGAATTGACTACGTTTACTTCCTTTTAACCTCAGTGAATAGACAACAAGGAATAGTCCTATTTTGGCTCGACCGCCCTCAACAGAATATAGCCTTGTAGAATGTTCCTTGTGCGTTCATGTCTTTGAAATAATTGAATGTCTGCCGCCGCATATCCAGAAAAGAAAAATATATACTCGGGAGAAACACCTTACGTATGTTCTCTTTGTGATTATGAATCTACTGGTGCATGTACATGCAGCTGTGTCCCATCTTCTTCAACGTATGGAGAGGCATAGCAGCGACAACAAAAACTATCAAATAATTCTGCTACGAAATTCGACAGAATCAGAGAAATCGCCGAGCTTCACATTTCAGAACAAACTGAAGAAAAACCGTGAGCCTTTGTATGTTCAATGTGTTGAAGTCAATCTGCGGATAGCTCTTGCCTTGTTATACATACGAAGACGAAAATAGAACGATAAACAAGTTTGCAAATGATGGATAGTGTAAATAGATTTTATTAACTATTATGTGGGAAATTGAATGGCCCGGTACTCTTCAAAATAATGCATTACCCGTGAGAAATAGAATAATCTGATACTGGTTATAGCGATGGTTCACCCGGGGTATAGCGAATCGGGGCACAGTGGATCGGTATGGCAGCTGACCCACTACTCCATGAAATTTCAAAATACAGGCCTAGAATTCCTGGTTCTTTTACCGACGGAACGACTGCCACGTGCTTAAGCGTTATTCCTGCCACGGTGATCGTGAACCAGCCGTACCCAGTGGTGGCTAATGGTTGTCCGTCGGCCAGCGTCAGCATTTTGGCCATGTTGGTCAGTTGGGGTTGAAATTTCATCGGCATTCGCTTGAAAAGATCTAAGAAGATGATTATCACTGCCGCTTCCGTGTCAACGACGAGGTCAGCCGCCTCGCCATTTATCTCTACAGTTACACATACTCCTTTTTCTACCGTATCCAGGGAACTTGAACCCAGCTTGATTTTTTCAAATTAACAGTGGGGAGTGATGCTTCAGCCTCATTTGTTTTCCTAGCGCGCGCTGCGGGGCCGGGGCGGGGCGGGCCGGGGCGGAAAAACACCCCGGCGGTTGAACACTGGAACTCTTCTGGGTTTGGAGGATGAACATACGGACGTCTAAGGGGAAAAATTTGAACTCTTCTATTTTTGGAGGTAGTTTTAATGAAAACCCGGAAGTGACGTCACAACCCACGTGACCTGCGCAATGGATACGACACCCTAGTGTAACTTCCTCACCTAGGCTTCACATGGATACCTCACTCGTTCCCCTCGACCCACTAGTGGCTCTCCTACATCCCAACACGTCTATTTCTATACTACGGTCAGACTGCGCATGCGCAGAATCCCGATATGTCAACCCCACACCCAACCCATCAGATGTCCTTTCACGAATGCTTCACTTTGATACCTCACTCGACCACATTGGACCATTAGTGGAGCCCCTATCTCCGAAACATAGAGCGGGACCCATACAGGGTCCAGTTTTCGACACTAGGTGACCACATCCCGACAAAATGGCCAGTTTTCGATACCGGATGTGCCGCCATCTTGAACATGCGTGCCGCCATCTTGGATATGTCCCATAATGCAGCGGGTCAAAATACTCACTTCTGATTGGACGAGAGTTCTGTGATGGATTTGAAATACTCGCTTCTGATTGGACGAGAGCTCCGCATTGCGTCTGCGCATGCGCAGAATGATATTCCTACCGCACACCCAACCCATCATATGCCCCTTCACGAATGCTTCACTTTGATACCTCACTCGACCCCATTGGACCATTAGTAGCTCCCCTACATCCCAAAACGGCTATGTTCATACCCTTGGGCCACCGCGCATGCGCAGAAGGCCGATAGTTCAACCCCACACCCACGCCATCAGATGCCCCTTCACGAATGCTTCACATCGATACCTCACTCGACCCATTCGAACCGAGAATAGCCCATCTCTAACCCAAACACACACACCCACACATCCCCCCCAAAATGCCTACTTTCTATACTACGGGCCAGTCTGCGCATGCGCAGACTATTGAACACGGACGAACCATTAGTGTAGTCAAGTGCTCCTCCACGAGAGCTTCAAAATAAGACCTCACTCGACCCCATTGGACCACCAGGGACTCACCTAGACTCCAACATGTCCACCCCGTATGGCCCTATACACCCATAGCCATGCAGTATAGGCCTATGGGCCTACCCAGGCCTTGGTGACTTTTTTCAAAAATTTCACCAATTCGCTCCGCAACCCTACCCATCGTGTTCTAAATGTCGAGACGTGAAAAACGAGACCCCACAACCCTACCGCAAATGTCGAGAAGTCGGTTTCCCAGTGGGACAAACATCGGTCCTATACCTCCAGTATGGGAATATATATTTATATATATATGTCTATATGGGGCTATATCGTACTTTTTCAAAAATTTCACCGATTCGCTGCGGGACACTTCCTATCATGTTCTAAATGACGAGACTAAGAAAACGAGACCCCACAACCCTACCGCAAATGTCGAGAAGTAGTTTCCCAGGGACAAACATCGGTCCTATACCCCAGTATGGGCCTATATGGGCTATATCGTACTTTTTAAAAATTTCACCGTTTCGCTCGGGGACACATCCTATCATGTTTGTCTTGACGAGACTAAGAAAACGAGACCCCACAACCTATACCGCAAATGTCGAGAAGTAGGTTTCCCAGGATGGTCCTATACCCCCCATACCCCATATAGGCATTTTCCCGTTATTTAGAATAAAGTCCGTGTTCCGTATTTTTTTCAGGAAAATTTTTACATACACCCACCCTGGAACTAGAGGGAGATAACTCTATTGATAGGCGAGCCCCGTTAAGCCCGGCGACCTATATACCCCCCATACAGGTATTTTCCCGGATTTTTCAATAAAGTCCGTGTTCCGTATATTTTCAGAAAAATTTTTACATGCACCCACCCAGCCATCAAATACCCCTTCACCTAGGCTTCACTTTGATACCTCATACAACTCTATTGGACCATTAGGGACTCCCCTAGCTCTCAAAACGGCTATGTTCATACCCTTGGGCCACCGCGCATGCGCAGAATGCCGCTATTTCAATCCCACACCCAGCCCACCAGATGCCCCTTCACGAATGCTTCAATTTGATACCTCACTCGACCCCATCGGACCATTTTATCTAGGGACTATTTTTTCTCCGCGGAAGGTTTTTCCCGCGACCGAATCACCGCCAGACATGACCGCATCACCGCGGATGAATACATCTTTGACCTGGGTCGCGTGATATGCAAATTTGGAACTCTCCTGTGCTGGAGGTAGCTTTTTGGTCAGAGGTCAAAATACTCGCTTCTGATTGACTGTGTCACCTCCACGTGACCTCCACAAAATATGCAAATTTTTGAGGTAATTGGCTGTTAAATACGCTTATACTACTACTCAGATCTCTTAATTTCTCATCGTCAGCGGAGGAAAATCTTCCTTTGTTCAGCTGATCACACGCGTGTTGTGGCTCATTCAGAACATCAAGAAGAGGTTCATCATCTCTCATGAACTCTTCGATCTCCGCTTCTCTAGATAATTCAAATCGGGAAGCATGTCCTGTTTCTCCTGCTGATTTGTTTCGTATTGTGTGAAACTCGTATGCCCCAATTGGTTTGTAAATAGCTGCGATTATAATCTTCTGCCTTCAAAATAAACTAAAGTCCCTACTTGCAGAGCACAATGTATCTATTTTATTTATTTATTCGATTGTATAGGCAGACGAGACTTTGTCCTGCAATTTATCACCCGCCCTGTGAAATGGATTCTCCCGAGCGAACACCTGCATGTGCGTATCAAGATCACGGGTGTAGCCAGAAGTCAGAAAGTTCTTAAACGTGCTAAATCGTGTAATAATTGCACGGTTATCACTGAGTAATAGCTATATGTGTTATAAAATTACTGTTTGATTATAGATCTACTGATACATGTACATACAGCTGTATCTTAGCTTGTGAAAAAAAAAGAAATATAAAACCATCCTGCTACGAAATGAGACGGAACCACTCCATTGTGTTTGAACTACAGAAGATGGCCTAGCTCCATATTTCAGAGCAAACTGAAGAAAACCCGTGGGCCTCTATATGTTCAAAGTGTTGCTGTGGTCCTGTTATAAGTCACAAAGTTCTTAACCGTGCTAAATCGTGTAATAAATGCACGGTTATCAGTGTGTAATAGCTGTAAGTGTTATAGAATTACTGTTTGATTAGAGCTCTACTGATACATGTACATGCAGCTGTGTCTTAGCTTGTTCAAGATACGGGGAGGCACAGGAGAGACAGAAAAAAAAGAAATATAAACAATCCTGCAAGGAAATGAGACAGAACCACTCCATCATGTTTGAACTAAAGAGGATGGCATACATGTAGCTCTATTTTTCTGAACCAACTTGAGAAGTTTACACCGTCGACCTCATTATTGTGATTATAGATGTATCAACAGCAGTCACCTTGTCAGACATGAGAACACACACTGGAGAAAAGCCGTATGGATGTTCAGTGTGTGATTATAGATGTATCACCAGCAGTCACCTTGTCAAACATATGAGAACACACACTGGAGAAAAGCCGTACGAATGTTCAATGTGTGATTATAGGTGTACCAATAACAGTCACCTTGTTATACACTTGAGAACACACACTGGAGAAAAGCCGTATGAATGTTCATTATGCGATTATAGATCTATCAGTAACAGTGCCCGTGTTAGACACACGAGAACACACGCTGGAGAAAAGCTGTACAAATGTTCCGTGTGTGATTATAGATGTTCCGACAATAGTAAGCTTGCTAGACACCGGAGAACACACAATGGAGAAAAGCGACATGGATGTTCAGTATGCGATTTTAGATGTAACAGAAAGACTGACCTTGTTACACACACGAGAATACACACTGGAGAAAAGCCGTACAAATGCTCCATGTGTGACTATAGATGTTCCAACAAAAGTGACCTTGCTAGACACCGGAGAACACACACTGGAGAAAAGCGGTATTGATGCTCGTTGTAAGAAATAGTAACCTTGTTAAACACCTGTAAACACATACTGGATAAAGGCTGTATAGATGCTTAACGTGTGATCATAGAGGTATCAAAAGGAGCCGGCTTGATGCACACATAATAACACACATTGGAGAAAAGGCTTATTTATGAATGATTCATGGGTGATTATAGCAGAAACTTTATGAAAGATATGAGAACACACACTGGGGCTAAGAGGAATGGACCCTGAATTGGTGATTGTAAATGTAATCAGAACAGTGCTCCATGTTTGATTATAGATGTGCGGATAACATTTAATTTGAGAGTTTCAGGGCACCTCACATTGGGGGAAAGCTGTATACATCCTCAGCGTGTGATAATGGATGAAGACACAAAATGAATTATCTTCACATTTGAGAAAACACTGGCGAAATAGGTATATAGATGCTCTCAGTCTGATTAAAATAAGACCTATCATGCCGCTCCGCTCAGTAGGTCAGTGGGGGGTCATGTTCAGCGACTTATGACAACCCATCAATCAAATCATGTCTTCAATGCAGGAGGAACCGCCACGAGAATTCGCTGAAGGCAGTCTCTGCCCCCGAAGTTCAACGATCGCTTCCGACTAGCATTTCTAGTTACCACCAAATAACGGCGCTAAAGTGCACAAATTAGTCTCTCTGTAATAATGCTGAACTACCCGACCTACATGACATCCACTGAGTGATATACAGTATACTTGTGTGAAAACTCGAGAAACTGGTGAACCATAACTTCACAATCAACTGCGAAACGAATCCATATGTGTTGTCTCCCTTCACCTGGCCTACATTATTTTATGGGATATAAGTAATAGATTAATAGTTAATAACTTGTATTTAATAGGATGCATAAACTGATTACAGAATTTAGTTCATTAATCGCTTCAAATAATTAACACAGTTGCCGTTAGTTGCATCGAAATCACACTGATATGAGCCCACTTTATCTTCCTTAGTTTATTGCCTATAATGGTATGAGGCTACATTCAAATTCCCCGAACTCTCGTTGAGAGTACTTTGGCCCTCCGATCGTGGGTCAACCGAGCCTGTTGTGAACTTTATCTTGATTGTTTCGTCATTTATAACTTGGAGACCACTAAACATGACCCCCATAGGCTTTTCTTCAGACCTACCGAGCGGAGCGGCATGGTAGGTTTTATTTTAATCAGAGTCTGAGATGGGATGCTCTATGCGTGATTATAGATTTCCCCAAAACAGTCACCTTGGTAGACACTCTAGGACACACACTGGAGAAAAGCCGTACGGATGCTCAATTTGTAATCACAGATGCCCCAAAAACATTGACCATGCGAAACACTCGAGGAAACACACAAGAGAAAAGCCGTATGGATGTTCAAGCTACACACTGATTTCGCTTACAGCCGCTTTTCTCCCCACTCTGCAATCAACCCAGACTGAGCGCTTTCTGCTGTCTGGGCTGGAAACGTGGTCACCTTTGCTTTATTGTATGCAGTACAGAAAACAAGGTCGCCAAGATAGCATTTCTTCGTAAATTAATCGGAACATCCTAGATATGCACACAAAGATAGCATTTCTTCGGAAATTAAGCGAAACATCCTAGATATGCACACAAAGTTGGACATAATGCTGTCCAAAGATAAAACAGCTACGTATGTAATGTGAGAAAATCTTACCAGGAGCATAAGGGTTTGTTGGAATTGACTACGTTTACTTCCTTTTAACCTTAGTGAATAGACAACAAGGAATAGTCCTATTTTGGCTCGACCGCCCTCAACAGAATATAGCCACATGAATGTTCCTTGTGCGTTCATATCTTTGAAATAATTGAATGTCTGCCGCCGCATATCCAGAAAAGAAAAATATATACTCGGGAGAAACAGCGTACGTATGTTCTCTGTGTGATTATGGATCTACTGATGCATGCACATACAGCTGTGTCCTATCTTCTTCAACGTATGGAGAGGCATAGGAGAGACAACAAAAACTATGAAACAATTCTGCTACGAAATGTGACAGAACTGGGGAAGATGGCAGAGCTCCACATTTCAGAGCAAACTGAAGAAAACCCGTGGACCTCTGTATGTTCAATGTGTTGCAGTAAATCTGTGGATAGCCCTTGCCTTGTTATACGTACGAAGACCAGAATAGAACGGAAGAAAAAGTTTGCAATTAGTGGATAGTGTAAATAGGTTTCATTAACTCTTATTTGGGAAGTACTGTTAATGCATTATCCGTGAGAAATAGAATGATCTGATGCTGGTTATAGCGATGGTCCACTCTTGACGTACCGTGTAAGATATTTCTTCATGGAACTGATCCCAATCCAGATATTATAGAACCAAGAAGGAGAGCGGAGCTGCTGTAAACTATTCCTCATGGTAAATATATCGATGAATGATAACTGATCAGTACCGGTATTTACTATATACAAATTAGTATGGACATTATCAACCCCGTTATGGAGAACATACTAGAAACGTTTCCCACGTACCTCTGAATTACGACTCTTCAGTGTCAGGGTAAAAGGAAGGAATGTCGATAGAAAAAAAATATCGCGGCATTTTTCCCCTGATTTGCTGATCGGTGAAAACATTTTTTCTAGAAAGAAACATGAAAATTGACGTTTTTCCGGTGACATCCTTTCGATTCATACTGGCATTCGCTATATTCTCATTATTGCCGACCGATTGGGCCTTCAAATGGATGGAATGTCTACAAAGATGGTCGATGTGAGCACTGTTGAAGATTCAACATGTGAATGTTTACTGTTGTATGCTACATTTTGTTTTTTCGCCCAGTCTGCCGGAATGAATACAAAAATGTTCCTAAATACTTACATGTATTTCTTGTAGAGATGTGATGAGTTGAATTTCTTAAGAATTTTCTCAAAATAATAATAATCGAATTACATGTATTCTGAAATTGATTCAATTGAGTATTTGAGCTACACAGAAAGTCCCTGGGTTGTTTTGATTTACTCTGGCACTCCATCTGGGTACGATTGGCGCTGGTCAAGCTAGTTCACGTGGTTAACATCAGGAAAAAAAATACGAGAAAAATAACAATTCCGCTCTGACATTGAAAACTGCTGGTTTAAGTTTATCTGAACATTTCACTCCGATTGATCCCGATGCATTAGACGTGTAAGCCTTATATATGTTAACGATTTAGTAGGAAATGGGTCCAGCGAACTCAGTCTTCAAGTAATGCTACATCCAGGCTATCTTGTGCAACATCCGAGTATTTTGGGCAGTGTGTAATGAATCTGTCGAGCTGAGGTCAGTCCGTGGAGATCTTGGGGTAATGTAGCAATGTCCCGAATTGAAATTCTAAAGATTTATTTTCTCAAAAATATAGATAGTCCAATTACATGTATTCTGAAATTGCTTCAATTGAGCACATGTGCTATACAGATTGTCCCTTGTATGCCTTGGTTTACTTGGGCACTCCACCCTGATACGATTGGGACTGGTCAAGCTAGTTCACGTGGTTGACATTAGAAAAAAATAGAATAAGAAAAACAACAATGCCGTTTTCACATTGAAGACTGCTGGCTGTATTGATCTGAAAATATGCACTAGACATGTAAGCCCTTTCATTTGTTAATGATTTCGTAGGAAAGGACCTTGCAAACTAAGCCCGGATCTAACCTTACGTGAAGACTATCACGATGTACAATTGTACAACATTCCAATATTTTACGCAGTGTGTAAGGAATCTTTCGAGCTGAGGTCGGCACGCGGGGCTCTCGCGGATTGACATGGGGTGTTGTGTACATCCCAGATCATGGTAAGAATTTAAGGATGTCAGCTCCTCAGACAGCTTATTGTGAACATCACTCGCTTAAACGATTTGAGGTCAGGCGAGGTGCAAAAAACAAAATCGATCACTTGTTAGAACAAATATGTTACTCCTGCAATAATTAAAACAGGCTCAGTGGTAGGCCTACTGGAATGTAGGCCTACTACAAGCCCGTAGGCTGATTTCGAAATGGGCGGGAGAGGGGGGTCGATTACCGTCGAAGTGGAACTTGGAATGCGAGCATCGTAGGCGCGAAGTTAGGCTTGGGGGTCCGGATTGGTTTCCAAAATTTAGACGTGAAATGGCGCGTCCTGGCACAGTTTGTCAGCACATTATAGATTTATGAGAACAAAATGTTTAATACTGATATGAAGAAAAAAAATCATGAAATTTTGAAACATAAATTTAGTAAAATGGCACTTTCGGTTGTATGTTAACGGAATATTTTTTACTTCGATAGCTTTTGTATAGTGGTGCATATATAAAAGCTAGGGTGGCATGCTCCCCAAGTATTTTTGTTTTATTTTGAGATTGTACATTTGAAATGGTGCGTTCTTGCACATTTTGACAGCAATTACGATTTTTTTTATAATTTTTGGGTGTCTGATGTAAAGACGTGAAAAGATATTTTGAGGACGAACTATACTTTCCTCCTATTTATTCCTGTGATTTTATGAAATTTAGATTGAGTAAAATGGTGCGATGGGGTGCATTTTGACAGAATTGTTTTTACTTCGAAGATCGTTGTGGAGTGGTGTAGGCCGTATAGAAATATATCTTATTATACATCGGACCCACTTTCTTGAACCTTATCGGGTCCCAGGCCTTCCGATTTTCGATATTTAAATTTAAAAAATCTAGATGTAAAATGGTCCTCTTTGGTTTAAACAAATTTATTGCAAACACTGTTTACAATGGAGGCACAATGAGCCCAAGGCTCGTTAGCGTATCCCCCTATAGATATAATATATGATACATGATGTTTAAACGGAGACATTGATAATATAAAATGCAGAGGAGTCGGTACATTACTTGTTCAGTTGCTTACTTCTGTAACAGACGTAAGTAGTGAGAGAAAAAAAATAGTGAGAGACAAACAAATGTGATAATATTATGAATATTTTAACTCTACACAGATGAATGTGAGCAAGAGAAAAGAAATGAGGGAGCACCATTTGACGAGTATACGCTCGATGTGAGCAGCCTGCATACAACGGTCGCGATGTGATTATGAACACTAAAATCGCTTAGTGTCTGTGATAAATGATCCTAAGCATTTTTGAATATCGATGTTTTTTGGAAATTGTTTTGTCGTAAAACCAAAACAGTAGAGTGGGAATATCATAAATGGCGGGAGAGTTAAAAGATAATTGTAGAGAGTTTTGCAAGGAACGAATGTCGTTGAATAAAGAAGAGGGGACAATGTAAGAAATAATGCTTGTCAGTTTCATTTGACAGCCCAGAAATACATTTTGGTTCTGCTATTAAATGATTATTGAACAGATCCTGCTTCAGATTACTGCAACCATTTCTTATTCGACACAGGATTATATTATTTTCACGTGATCCGACATAATACCATCATGCCCCCTCTTTGGTCCTCTTTGATGTAGTGTTGACAGCATACTTTCAGAAAAGGGGAAAAAGACCAGAAAATGTGGTTATATGCCGAACTCAATCCCAGAAAAGACCCGTACACAGGATTTCCGACAGGCGGGTGGGGGATTTTTAATAGTGTGGAACGTAAGTCCTAGCAATGCACGTTGACAGCGCGCCATCGTAAGGGGGTCGGGGGTAGAGGAATTTGAAAAAATAAAAATGAGAATCTATATTTTATTTGGCGCATTCTATAGCATCATGAACACAGTGTGGGAACGAAAGTGGCGCAAAAGTGTACAGTTTTTCGTAGCTGCGAGGTGTATAGCGACGATTGGCTAGCTGCAAGCTGAAATGGGTGTGAATACTTAAAGGATAATTGATTTTTTTAGCTTTGATGGAATCGCTGACCCAAGTAAATTTGTTGGTATTGAGAGATAAGAAATCAGCGGACTGTTTCGTCAGATATTCCTTGAAATGCCTCATTCTTCTACAGTCACAGCGATCTATGCACCTCCGATTTTGAAACATACAGCTAGTTAAACACAACCTTGAAACAGCTCACCTGTGAATCTGCAAGAATATTCTGCAAACAGTGATATAGATGGCCAATGATTTCAACGTGTTCGTGAAGCTCAATCCCCGTACTATCGACAATGCAATTCTTCTCGAAAAAATAGGATCAGAACCGTTCAAGACGATTGTCGGTTCATCCGTGTTGAAGACAATCTGAGCGTTTGTTCAATGATTAACGGCAAAATGCTCCAATGTTTACAGTCTCTATTGTGAATATCGTCCTCAGACCATCATTATATGCTCCCTGTTGGATTAAATAAGAATGGAATGCATATATAATCGCAAAGATATTGAAAATATGCGTTAAACTTTAACCGCTTCTACCACAGCTAGCCGATCGTCGCTATACATCTTCGCCGCTGTTGAAAACTGTACACTTCCGTTCCCACACTATGATGAGGGTCATATAATGATGTGATATAGCTGCCGTTGATTTGTTTTGATAGGGTCAAAAAATGAGAAAATAATTGAAAAAGTGTTTCACAATATATAGGTTTATATGAATAAAAACCACGGACATTCATTCCGGTGAAATACACAATACCAGCAATGGTTTATTTCACGATTCTCGGTTATCTACCGTATCTTGCGAAGTTCCCAAGCAACTGCAGACAAAAACGCGTGTGCATTATTGACAACGATGGGACCGTTCGCGTATTTCTCATTTTGCAACTTTGGTGAGCGGGGAATTTCGTCCAGTCTGAAAGCTCCATGGATACCCATTGTAGGTATACTCCAAACGGCTACCTCAAATGGCTACCGCAGTTTGTGCAATCTGAGTACGTCAGTAGCGTCGGAACGTAATTGAAAGTGGGGGGGGGGGGGGGGGTCCTAGATCGCCGGAGATGCGTATTGAGCGTTTTCCCGGAAATACATGTAAAACTGATCATACTGCATGCAGATTTATGGTTCTATTTTCGCAATTATAAGCAAGCGTCGATATTGAAAAAAAACGCACCTCATGCCTGCATCCATTTGACTTTCTAGTTATATTTAAAACTTACAAACGATGACTTTTAGTTCTTAGAAGGGAAACCAATATGCCTGCCGATATGATTCATTCACACAAAGATAAAACAAGGAAATTCTCACAGCCCAACAGTGGCGGTTTCATGGTCCGCCTTAAAAAAGTTGTTCACAGATGCGAATAGACCACAGTTCTTGTATACAAATAACAGTTCGAGCTAATTTTCCCAGTTCTATACTCTTTGAGGGATTTACTTGTAGTGTACATGTAGGTAGTCACAGCTTAGCACTTTCATACACTGAGAATGTATGGCATCCATATGAGAGTATATCCAATATCCAATCTGGATTCCAGTGAGAGTTCGAAGTTTTGACTGATTAAATAGCTTTCAATCAGAACATCCCACCGCTGCCACCATGTTCCGTGTACCTCACGTAAGTTGAGGTATACCACGTAGATAAGAGATCATAAGAAACACAAGGTGTTACTGTGCTAAGAGGTTTACTGTGCTACCAGTGTATAGAAGTACATGAGAGAGAGTGACACCAGGGGAAAGTCCCCAGGCTATATATTGGTGGCGACCTTCAGAGTTCATGATGAATATTCGTTCACGTAACAGAGTCCGTGTTCCGTTCCATGACAGGTCCCATATTTCGTGATCAGGTTGTATTTAACGCGCGCGTTATTTTTTCCTTTATTTCTGTAAAATTGTGTGCAACAGCGAAATTGTTTGTAATCCGATTTTTTACAATATCAGTTGTATCAGAGCCGTGAAGACGCTGGCTTGTAAGGTGCTGAACAAGTGCCTGTCACATTTGTTGTTGTCGGTATGCTACTATTAATTTACTTGGAAATTTGAATATCTCGGAGTTAACACATTGATCAGTTAGTCTGAGATTTGTCTAACCCTTCAGCCCCACATATGATAGCTTCTAACATATTGGCGAGGGAAATAGTAGCCACGTTGACATGGCTTCGTTCGTTCCTACACTACGCCACGATGCCTCGCAAAGAACTTACACTCCGGGATCACACGGCTCCATGTGTTATTCGTCATCCGGCAATAAACCCCTCCTAACTCTCTGTCCATTAGTTTGATCGAGTTCGGCAAAGATTGCGACTGCCGTGAATAGTTCATCCGTCTGCAATCAGTCTCCAAACATCAACGATCGGTTGAATTTCTCCGCCATTATATTCGTACGTCTCACGTGATCTGCAACGTATGTTGCGGATAACGTGACCCGTAAGAAGATAATGGCGAAAATTCAACCGGCCGTTGATGTTTGAAGACTGATTGCAGACGGATCAGCTCTTCAGGGCAATAAAACTATTTGCCGAACTCGATAAAAGCAGCCGACAGATATTGGGAAAGGGTTTGTTTTATTACTGGATAGTTTCGTACGACCCGTGATCCCGGAGTGTACATGTAAGTTCATTGAGAGGCAGCATGGAGTAGTGTTGGAACGAACCAAGCCATGTCAACGTGGCTAGGGACAGAGGAAATCTCGAAAAGGGCATGCCAGCAGAACGACTTCCGTTTTTATATTATTTTTACTAGGATGAGATTGCGCAATCCCGTGGTCGAGCAAAATCGGCGGTTTCTGCCCTCAGCCAGACAATCTGTCATAAATTATCAGTCGTGTGACTAGAGTTATATGAAGCTCGAACTACAACTCACAGGGATCTGAAATTCGGTTGTACCGATATATCATTCGGTTTGTTTTGGTGCAACAATATGCAAACTATTCGTATCGTATGTCCATGAACTTGGCTTACAATGTTTTAAACTTGTGAATCTTATTCCAAAGATGTGGTATTTCAGGAAAGGTCCATGATAATTGACTCCGGTTGACCAAAGAATGTGATACTTGACCTATTGCTGAACATGTAACCACGGAATACTGATCAATCTCTATCTTCTTTTATTTCAGGATATCTCTGATTATCTCGATGTGATTCTTGAGCTGAAATAGACACTGAAACATATTGAACTATTCGATCATATATAACATGGATTTGTCCGAATTATCAGAAGCATCAGTTCATAAGACGATGGAAACAAAGCCAGAGTGGACTGACCATATATTATCCTGTGTGAAACCTGAAACACCAACTGTCAGTCTGGACAATACGACATTGGCCACTGTACAACACCAATCTTCGACGGAGAATCCAGACAAGACAATATTTTTCAGTGTTAAACACGAATCACTGCCTGTGAGTTCAGGCAAGGCAACATTGACTGCTGTAAATCAAAGCTCTGCGAATCTGGAGATGGCGCCAGGTCCACAACTACATCAGCTAGAATATACAACGCCTGATTCTATATTGACTCAAAGCATGCTGTCAGAGGTTAAGCAGGAACCGGTTGAATACGGGGACACTCTTGCTATACCTGTAGTCACTCAGAACGAAATACCAAGCATTCAGTTGGACGACTCTGTTCCTGTTCCTTGCGCAGCAATGCAATTAGGGGAAATAACCCATGACATCGGCATATCGAAGACGGTGAGTGCACACGTCAATCCATAAATATCAACCTGATCACTCCAACCAAGGAGAATATACGGTACAGCTGTACATGGTTGCAT
>JAVTVY010051600.1:0-25226 GCA_036873755.1 Hanleya hanleyi | reverse complement strand
ACTCTATATATGTAATGAGGAGAACTTGCCTCACGACAGTCCGAGAGATCAAACTCTATATATGTAATGAGGAGGACTTAGCTCACGACAGTCCGAGAGATCAAACTCTATATATGCAATGAGGAGTACCGCAAGCTATCAAAAGCTCTTGACATGTCGGACTCCACCTTAATATTATATCACAGGCCCGCAAAACAAGAGATTTGGGAAGGGGGGTGGTATTAGGGTGAAGTGTCGAAATATCGGGTCTCTATTTATAACCCCATGCTTTATATAAATAAACATAGAGGTGTGAAACGGACTTTGGGTGAATCGAGAAATAAACGGTTTACCGCCAAACAAAATACATCAGCATATTCTACAAGTATCACTTTATATACTCCCGTCATCAAAGTAGTACATTTGTGCAATTTTTTACCTTTGCTGGGTGATTCAAAATCCAACGTAACTGTCCGTCCATCTAGGAACAGTTAGATTATGGCGGGCTTAGTTCTCAATTCTGATTGGTCAGTCGCGACAGCTGATCAGTGTGTGACCTCTCTTGCCGAAGGCGTGTCGCTACTGACCAATCAGAATTGAGAACGAAGCCCGCCATAATCTAACTGTTCCTAGATGGACGGACAGTTACGTTGGATTTTGAATCGCCCGGCAAAGGTAAAAAATTGCACAAATTTACTAATTTGACGACGGGAATATATAAAGTGATACTTGTAGAATATGCTGATGTATTTTGTTTGGCGGTAAACCGTTTATTTCTCGATTCACCCAAAGTCCGTTTCACACCTTTATGTTTATTTATATAAAGCATAGGGTTATATACAGAGACCCCATATTTCGACACTTCACCCTGATACCACCCAAGCTTGTTGGCCCCTATCCATATTGTAATATTTACACCAGTTATCAATAGTTCAAAACCCTGCTCCAAGTTATAAACCTAAGAGAGGGATCAAGAGAACAACCCGAATCTCACGGTGGCCCACATGCTGTGCACCAGTGTCGCCGACACCTGGCTGGACAGCAATGTCCAGAGATTAACTTTAACTTTTGTGTCATTATTTCATATTGATGTGTTCGCAATGAGCAAGATGAGCCTGGATTACAAAGAATTGATTCCAGCAATCTGGAGTTCAGCATTCACTATGAAGTCTTCAAATGTGTTGCAGCCATAGGTAGAATTTTAAGTCCGAAAATGTCAATACCATATTTTCAGGATATACATGTACCTGAGATCAGGGCATCTCTTTTTCATCTCCATAAATTCTCCGGAATTTGGGCAATCTCATTTCTAAGTGTAGAGTTTGGATATGCTCGATTAACTTGCCAATCCCAGCAAAATAGAAACCTCCTCTATAGTATTTATTGATTAGCAAGGAATGCAGATTCAAGAGCTGAGGAAATATTGCCATTGATATGGAGCTGAAACGATTATTTCAATGTACTTGTATTCACAGTGAGCAACCGATTTTGCTATGAAAATGTAGTTTTGGAATAAATTTATTTACTTCTAAAATAGGGCAAACCATAGGCATAATACTGGTATATTCTATTATTGTTTTCCTGGAATACATGTGTGTTATTAGAGCATTTCACAAAAGGGATGCTATTATGTACCGAGAAACTATTCCACTGCCGTGTACGCCGCCATTTTAGCTAAACTGTGTTTGCTATTTCACTAAGCCTGGAAAGTTTGCCTGATCTTGTTTTCGTATTTTTATTTGATCAATAGACGGCGCTATAGTCATGACCATTATGAAACTTTAAGACACGATTTGTCTCCAACGGCATGCTCAATTTTCACGACATTTGGATATAGTGATTTTATAGGATAGACACACAAAGCTGAAAAGGTCTGGTGTTATTAGCGTTACCCTATGGGCATGCTTTTGGTGACTCGAAATGAGATGCTTTTTATAATATGAAAATTGACCAATATGAACAGTGTGAAGTTACATAATGACGTATTCCATGTCACTAAACATGATCAAGATCTGGCTGGAGCTGTTATTTATTTCTGTTGCGCCTTATTTCTGCCTTGTGAGTATACACACTGGTATTTCCTTGTACAAGTACATGATCACCTGTCATTGACCATTGCACATAGTATGGAATCTGAAGTTGCTAGTTTAATTGCATACTTAACTTGGCAGAGCCTGTTATCTGATTGTGTCAACAAAGCAACAGACCCTCCCAATATATATTGTTTGAAGAGTATTACTATTATTAAGTCTCTAGTGTTGACCATATTTGGCTATGCATACTATTTGTATCATCAATGTATCATAATAAATATACATGGACACTGCAGTATTTACATAATACATGATGATCTTGGATAAAATATGTTAATAAATGCGTCAGATCCGTAATTCATTGGGCAGTCGTCGTCTATTAAGATTTCCAAATGTCCATAATGATTATATTCATTCTTAATACAACTTCGGCTGGTTGATAAGGTTGTTGGGTTTCTGGCTACTACAATGAGCCATTTTAGGCAACGTCAAATCAGGTCATTTATCCTGTCAATATCATTAGTGAAAAGTTGTATTTTGGGCTGATAGGACTCCCAACCATGAATATAATATTTTCCGGGTGGTAAGTTACCTGCCATATACTAAAGTATCTTTTGCTGCACCGCCATCACCATTTAAAGGTGAATATGTCCAAAACATTTAGGCCCTTTTGTTCAAACTTTGTTAGGGAACGTAAATCGCAGGATTTATGCCAACTGAACGTTTGGTGATTTCATCAGTGAAAATTTGTATCTTGGGGGTAAATAGGGTTGCCGGACATGAATAAAATAGGAATAGACTAACTTCTGAGCTATGCTCTACGTAAGCGTATTTATTTATTGAATATATAACTCGGAAGTTTGTCTATTACTGTAAGTAACGAACCCACGTGTGTGTGTATAAAACAGTATATCACGAATAAAAAAAGTCAGGTTGCAAGGTGCTTCCCGTGCAATCAAAAATTTTCTTTCTAATGGACAATTTACTCTATTGTCATCGCCATTTAAATGATGAATTTAAGATGAGTGATCATCAGTCTGAGAATGCAGTCAGACTGACAGCTAAACTCTCCTCACAACGAAATTGCCAGATGTCAAATGGGTTGCTGTCGTTTGTTATTTGTCAAAAAGCAGAATAAGGGATAAATAATTATTAAGCGTTGTGTTCATTGTTAGAAAATAATTGACTAGGATAAAAGCATTGGCCATACCATGTATTCTCCTGTGGCTTCTTTCTACATACACATGAGCGAAAAGTTAGCCTGGTATAAGGCTACACGCCACTGACATGTGATTGCTATTGTACTCACCTGCCCACCATCTTGAAAAAAATGTAATATCTGAAAATTTATGTTTCGGTTTTTTTCAGGTCTTCTCGCTGTATATTTATGGTGGCTAATTTGCTGGATATTCCTATGCAAAAGAATGATTTGCTTTGCCAATTTTCAAAACTATCCAGTTCAGGAAAGGATTTGCTAGCATCTCGCTAACTGCTCACTTTGATAGGCCACGTTTTGCTTATTCAAAGAACTCGAAAGAAAGTCGAAATTTTATCACACCAATAATTAACAAAGTTGATGACCATTTCAATATTATATTTTATCAAAATATCTCACAAAAATCATCACCCGCGTCAACTCTGTGTATGGAAATATATACATATGACATTGTCAACAACTCAAATGATGCAATACGAACGGGTATATCACAATGCCCTGTTAGACCACCCCTTGGTCTTCAACACTGAATTGTCTGTGATGGTTCGTGTGATACCTTCCGGGAATTGACCTGGGGTGTCGCTGTGTACACCTCAGGTCCTGAAAAGCATTAATGACCTCAGTTCCTAAGACAGCTTGTCGTAGTAGGTGAATAAATGGGGAACCCGTGTGCTTTTCCCGGTGCGAAAAAGAATGGGACTTTTGTGGGTTGGAGGTCAGAGCTCCATCGTGACGAACATGTATGGTGGAACTGGTAGACGCATTTCGATGGTGAGCTGGTGGTGTGGAGTTCCTGGAGGAGACATTTCTGACCGCGGATCGCTCTCGACTACTCTTTCCATTGTCCAATTTGATGGTTTCATCAGAGGGAATATCAGTAGCACCGATGCCCTTCCTCATTGAATATACTTCTAGACTGCCCCAAATGGAAGATCTATCATCGGCGGTTGGGTGCCTGTCCGTCATTCATAATCCAGCCGTCGTCCATTAAAGAATATCCGCGTCCATAATCCAAAGACCTATTCCATTTTCCATATAACAGTATTAGCACCCAATTCAAAAAGACAATCATAGTATACATAAACATAGGCTTGTTTCCTGCAAGAGAGAAGCGGTCAACAGTTTTCAATGATGCCGGCAAGACATCATGATGTCCCTAAAATATCAAATCCGTATCGCTGATCAGTATTCTTAATCCATAATATTCGTTGTAAAGTCGTCATCTAAGAATGATGTATCTCAGTCACGCTTTGATTGTGACTATTACAAGCGTCCAGTCCGTCATTCATAATCCAGCCGTCGTCCATTAGAGAATATCCGCGTCCATAATCCAAAGACCTATTCCATTTTCCATATAACAGTATTAGCACCAAATTCAAAAAGACAATCATAGTATACATAAACATAGGCTTGTTTCCTGCAAGAGAGAAGCGGTCAACAGTTTTCAATGATGCCGGCAAGACATCATGATGTTCCAAAAATATCAAATCCGTATCGCTGATCAGTATTCTTAATCCATAATATTCGTTATAGAGTCGTCATCTAAAAAAAGATGTATCTCAGTCACGCTTCGATTGTGACTGTTCATATGAGTACCATGTGGATTTTGAAGTACATGGGTTCATACGGCCCCTAGCCCCGGGTTAAGCGGAATTAGACACAAGTTACGAAACGTAGCGCCATAGATCTTGCACGCTACGTTCGTATTTTGCTATAGCATGCGATATGTATCGCCAAATTTGAGAAACTTTGAGTGTAGGCGCTTGGTGGAATAGCCCTGTTTTTTAAGTTTCTGCACCAATGTTTTGTGACGTTGATTAAAATCGTCACATTTAACACAGGATCTAGCAAATGCTACTAAGCGAGATATGTATACGCCATATGCAGGTCCCACTGGAATATTACTGTCCAGAAAGGGATAGTTTACGATGTCGAAATTGTAATCATCTCTTTGTCATAAAGTCGACGAGAGAGAATGCCCGCTTCATTTTTATAGAGATATAGATCTAAATATGATGTACCTGTAGGGCTATCTGTAGTTTCCTTCAAATCCAGTGAAGGTGGATATATATCCTTCACTGCGTCATTTATATAGCGATTATCCACAGCGAGAAGATCGTCTATATAGCGTTTGGTGAATGAGAAGGAACGGGCTTTGAATGGATCGGTTTTTGAAAGCACCTGCATATAGTCATATTCATAAGAGACCAGATACAGGTAAAACATTTCTTCGTTTCGTAAGATTTATTTGACCTCTTCCCACAGTGTTTGCATCCGAACATAACCTTCTCAGTTGTCATGTTTTCTATGACCGGGTGGGTCATGTTTGCGTTTGAGAGCAAGGCCATGCACATGCTGCATTTTGTCTCGTGGCAGGTCAACTTACCATATGACGTGATCGCACCATTATGCGAATTACCACTGCATTATGCCATTTCTGTGGGAAGTCTCAATTCACGGCTTACCTTCAACGCGGGTCAGCCCCGTACTTTCATGTGGAGATGTTCTGTAGGCAGCAGCGAGGTATCTCAAATGAGAGTCTCACTTTCGTTATTGGCCTCGCAGGTAAATCAAGAATCATCCAAACCAAGGTTCGGTTGAAACGCTCAACGTTCTCATTACGCTGGAGATGTCGCTGCAGACGTCCGAGTTTTCCGTATCTCAAGTAAAAGGCAAAACTCGACGAAAGAAAAACACTTTGATAATTAGACCCCTGGTGATTATGTAAATATATTGGGCATCTAAATCGGCTAATAATTGCATTCAAAATCGTCAGCGCACACGTAAATGCAGTCCAATGTGGTATGGGGACTATCTCGACCAATTCGTGAAAAACTAGTGACCTCAAATATAAACCTACTTTCACGTCTCCGGGAAAGGTCCGAGGATATCTGTCGAAAGACTATCAACGGGTCTTCTCACTTTCAAGTCTCCAAGAGGAGCTCTAATTGTATGGGAGGGTATCCTATTCGCTGCACACGAGTCACATCCGTTCAGCATAGTTATTCACGTCTTTAAGAATATCCCACCAATAGAATTTGTGTAGTGGTTTTTTCCTAGCCTTCTTTCGACCTAAAAGTCCAGCAAGAATGCTGTTATGCATCTGTCACGTTTGTTCAAACGGTCACTGCCCGGAGTACCGATCGTTAGTGTCTGCCGCTTGGAATGACGGTCAGTCAGTGAAAAATGGCCAGAAAGGAGCTGACGTCATCGCAGACTCTACTTTCAAGTGATCGCTGTCCGGAATGTACTAAACAATACATTTGATACATTTCCGTTGTTTAAACGTTCACAGTAAATAATGTGCAGTTTATTTATTAATCTCGTCTTTCTAAGTACTTCTGGGTGTGTCAGACATATGCATTTAGTTTGCGGACTTCTCCCAGCTGAAATGCGCTGGCGTAGTGATGTTTCATGGATCAAGCGGTCATAAATAGTAGTGTCGGTTGCTTTAGAGCAAGAAAGATACTAGTAGTATGATGCATCTGCCGCAATACATGGGCTCTCAAACTCAAAGCTACTAGAAACTCACATTTTTACGGACAAATCTCTGGAATAAGATCCTGTTTTTAACTTCCAAATTTTCCAAGCAATTCCAGTAATGCCTAGTGGTTGCACTCGACGTAGAAACCTCAGATTAATAAGGTCGTTTTCCTCTTTCGACCCGCCTCAAAACAAGTCATACATTTGGATCATCTACATGATTCTTGCGTAAACGTGAACATAGCATATCCTGGTATCCACGGAGTCTCGGCCCCTCTATCATACACGACTCGAGTGTTACACCCCTACATAGGCTAATTCCATGACGCGCTGGACACAGACTGGTGAATTTGAGAGCCAATGAGGAATGGTTGTGTACTCAAAAACACCAAATTTCGTGACAAACTCGGTCATTGGAATGCCTTCTTTCCGTATTGATTATATGCAGGGAGTAGAAAACCATCTGAAGCCTTCTGAAGCATCTAAGCAGTCCTCACTACGGGATAAGGGGAATGCATCTTTACGAGTTACTGATTTCTAGGGCCGATAATCGACACATGGCCTCGTTGACTCACTAACACTATCGCAGAAAGCCGCGGAGAAGTTGAAGGTCTCACACTTCCTTGGTTCACTCACTTCTGAAGAGATTTCCAATCTTCCCCCGCAAATGCTAGACACAGTCGTCTGGAGCCGCTCTAATCGGTTTAGGGAGGGAAGAGGGAGGGAATTTGGCTTAATGTCACACTCAAGTTTGTTTCACTCATATGGTGACAGTCAGTTTGGTTGGTGGAGAAAGCCGGAGTACCCAGAGAGAACCACCGACCTTCGGCAAGTAACTGACAAACTTTCACACATGGACCAGCTGGGCTCGAACCCGTGCCGATTCAGCGGTGTGAGGCTAGAGGGCCCCTAATCGGTTTAGTATCTCTAGTATCAATAACATGCGCAATGAGTGGTGTTAGCCCCAAATATGTATCATCTTTAGAAATCACATCTTGAAACTCATCTCGTCTAAAAGCTATGTAAGATGGAGTGGAGCTCTCTCATTGCCGCTGGCATTCACCCCCTTAGGGAGTGTCTCTATTAATCGTTTTTCCTTCAATCGAGAATTTTCTTTGGTTTTCTCGAAGAATTCTGGATAAGATCGGGATTTCTTCGAGAAAACCAAAGAAAATTCGCGCGACTGAAGGAAAAAGATTAATAGAGACGCTTCCTAAGGGGGTGAATGCCAGCGATAATGAGAAACCTCCACTCCGTCTTGTCGAGAGAAAAACCGAAACAAGGCATTCAGAGAACTCCGATAGCTCGCCTTTGGGGCATTGGTAGAGTTTTACAACAGCATTGTGGGGCATAATGGGGTGAGGGAGAGTTTGGTGACATGTTTCACTTACTTCCAGGATTCTTGAATGCACGAGACATTAATGTTGATGAGAGATTTCAGTATCAAGGTTAAAATGGGTCAGTCATGACCCAAGAGAAAAGACTTTGGAGTATTGTCCATGATCATATGAATTTGTGATGAACAAACCACAATCGTGAAAAATGAAATTTCCAATTTGATTTTAAAAAGTATTCAATTTAATTTTTAAATTTACATTTCAAATTTGAATTTCAAGAATTTAAATTTCAAAGTTGTGAACAATTGGTTTCAAATTTAAATGGAATCAAATCAAGATTTAAATTTCAAATTTAATTGAAAAAGTGAACATATAAGGTTTAATTTAAAAACTTTCAAACACTCACAAACTTGGATATTCTGAATTTTCATTAGATTTACAACTTAATGATACAAGCATATCAACTTTGGGGCTGCTAGCAAAACTCTGTGATGCACATAAAAACACATAAAATCTAAATTTGGTTCAAAAATAAATCTGCTACAATCAAGACCACATTAGAGGAAATAAATATTACAAAACGAAGAATTTCAAAATGATTTGCAATCATTTCTTTTGTGATTTCATTTATAACAAACAGGAGATATGTATGTCGCTGTACATGTAAATGGAGGAAAAGTGACCAGTGTAACAGATGTAGCATGTCAAGTGAGAACAACCACTGATCTTGCCCCACAAGACTGCATCTTATTCTTTGGGAATTTTCATGTCAGTCTTACATTTTACACCAGTAAGAAATTGATTTGCATGTCAGTAGATCATTCTGAGAAATACTTTATCAATCCCAAGACAAGAACATGGGAATTTTGTTGTTATTTGATGACAAGAAAACCAATTTTCATGAAAGTCCTAGGTTACTGGTAATTTGACTATGAATTGTCAAGATTAGACTTAGCTCGCTTCGCCTTATATGAAGTTCTTTCCAATTTTCTCCCTGTGAAAAATGTAGGTACTACATATTTGCATAGTAGTAATAATGAGATGCGACGTCGAGGTCACTGATGGGCTGTAAAGTATGGGCAGCCCTGTTGGGAAAGTGGATGAATTCAGTCAGTCAGAAGATCCAGCATTGACAGGAATTTGTTTGGTATCAGAAAATCTACAGAATGAAATACAGTGAAACAAGCTACATAAAAGTTCAATCAAGCATGTTCCAAATATTTTGAAACTGAACTAATGATTTTTTCTGCAAGCTGACTTATTGAATTAACTTTATTTCTGAGAACATAAATGTGTATATGTCAAGCCAGTGACATCGCCCGACGGTGAACCCCCATCAATATCTGGAAGCACGAGCTGTTTATAAAATTATCCCACTGATCTGTCACTGCAAACCTACCATCAAAATCAGTTGCACAGAACCATAATTACAAAGTATTTCAAATGTTTACAGGAACATTCAAAAGACATTTTACGCGAACATGCATGTATCATCACCAAACGGCATTATGAAAACACCAGTAAATCCGTCCTCAACTCAGACCAAAAAAATGGCGTGAACTAAATCCAAGGGTGTAATTTATACGAGTAGGTCAATTGTGATTTGAATAAGCCAAGGCTATCCTCGCTGTGAAGATATAGTAACCCATCAACGTGCTTCTAATGGAGAGCATCGTGATGGAAATTTAGGCAATCAGTGCACGTGTTAGATCGCCCGTTCGCAGCCTCAGAGGAGAGCAATAACAAAGGGGGGAATCATACGAAACACCAGTGTACACCCTTTGGTAGAAATGAAAATACATTTATTATAAAAATATGATTTCTATGTCAGTAATGTTGAGGTTTGATTGAAAGAGAAACTATATTATTCAACTTGAAATACAGGTACGTTCTTCACTCTAAAAACGCAAATGTTACATTTAACATCTAGAGGGTTGGAGGAGGGAAAACATTTAGAAAGGGGTGTTTCGCCACTTTTAAGTGTTGGATGTAACAGCTTAAAATGTTGGATTTAACACTTAAAAGTGGTGAATACAACACTTTTCAAATGTTTTCACCCCTCCAACCCTCTAGATGTTAAATCTAACATTTGCGTTTTCAGAGAGTTGGTGTAAGTTTGTACCATGTCACGTTAACGAAATAATCCCTTTTCTGACAAAGCTACATGTATTAAGGATACTGAGCCCTCTCGTACACATTTTTACACACCTTCTAGAATTTGTCTTCATACAGCTCAAAGTATGCCTCATAGATATGGTAATGTATACATTTCTTGAAAGCATATGTCTTAAGGATTTCAAATATATACATTGTTCACTGTAAACCTGAAGGTTGTGAAGATATTCGAATTAAAAAAAAGTAATTCATAAAGTGAGCGTTCTTGTTTAAATGGCTATTTCAAAAAAGTATTCAACTTATCGTAACCCTAACTGACCGGCCCTGGCAGTTTGGTGAATCTGGTTTCTCACCAGTGGTACGCCCAGCGACAGGCATGATAGAAAAGAGCCCATCTATTTCATTCGTCTGAGCTCTAGGTACGAATCGTTTCGTGGAAAACTGGTACATAAAGTCTCGAATAAAATTGTCACCCCCATATACGTAGAATTGCAATCTTCCATGCTATCAGAAAATTGAAATATACACGTAACGTCAGCAATATCAAACTTCTAGTTTTGTATCGATAAACTCCGCTACATCAAATGATGAATTGCAGCTAGGCACAGAGTTCGTCTATCGGGATTCTCCCATTTTCGTTAATGGTGAGTCCCACTCCTGACGCCAGAAAATCGAATCATCACACAATCCGGCCACCATATGATTCAATTGAATTCACTTCTATTGATGTTCAGAACATGTACCGGTCAGGATATCGATTATTTATACACTTCTCGGGCACTCTTACTACTTCTTGGTACGATACTTCGAAATAACATTTAGGATTCTGACAGATATATCTGAATGCAAAGGATAGGACAGGATGAACATAAACTGCATAGATAAAGTTAACATCGTGTTCAAATTTCAACATTATAAATGTAGTTTTTTTCGCCATATAAAACAAGATAAATATATATAAACAGTGACGATGCGGAAACACTCGCATATGCTGGTCATATAACTTCTGTGGACATATATAATAGCTAGTAGCAGGAACGTAACTTGGCTGGATGGTTCTTATTTGGTTCGTCGCGATATAGCTGAAATATTGTTGAAAGCGATGTGTACATATATAATATATGAGACGAGTGAGTGTGTGAGTGATTGAATAGGATTTAACGTCGCATTCAACAATATTTTAGTGATATCGCGACGAACCAACTAAGCACCGCCCAAACAAATTGTGTCCCTATATTGCTTCAAAGACACAAATCTTTGGAGCAACTTGGAACCAGATACCCGCCAGTGTAACTGAGCTGGAGGTCAAAGGTGGAGAAGGTTTTAATTCTTCGTTGAAAGATAACGATACTAGCGTCCAATTAAGTTCATTTTTATTCTTTGCGCTATTCTCTCTACAAATATAATAGGAGGGAGGGATCAAAGCTGAAAGTAAGTGCGCGATTGTCATATCTTCATTACCGTCAAGGGAAAGAAAGCGACACAGCTGTCAGGGAGGCGAGTAGCTATGAAACTTAAAGGTATATTTTAAAGGTTTATGTGCATGACACATCCCCCAGAACTTCATCTTGTATAGGTTATAAACATCACATATGGTCTATCACCAGAGTACAATATCTGTAAGCTCATGAACATTATCCATCGCCCAAAAGAAAAACATCAACAGGTTCATGGAAGTCATATTACACATCGCCTAGAAGTGCGATATCTATAGGCTCATGGACATCTGTAGGTTCACGGAAGTCATATTACACGTCGCCTAGAAGTACAATATATATAGGCTCATGGACATTACATGTTACCTCCAAAGTACAAGATCGCCCCACATTACAACAACAGTCAACTATAAACTCATTGACATTAAACATCGCCCCAAATTACAACATCTATAGGCTCATGGACATAAAACATCGCACCAAACATGCCAAAGTATACATCTGTAAGCTCGTGAGCATTACACATCGCCCAAATGAACAACATCTACAGATTCATGGACGTCATATTACACATCACCCAAAAGTACAATATCTATAGGCTCATGGACATTACATGTCATCCTAGCCACATATATGCAACTCAGTATATGTAGCACCACTGAGTTGCACATACTTATAAGCATGAACTCAAGTATCGTTGTTTTCTTCATGCCCAAACATGACAAAAATCAACAATTGAACGGCATTAAACGTGTTCTAAACATGTCAAATATACTTCTCTCCTCGTACACAAAGTATCTGACTCATTCATGCATCGCAAATAGACGTAAATATGTCACTGTCTTCCGATCACGATCAACTTGCAGAAAATGGCCAAGTGCAAGAAAGAGTCCACTGCGCATGATCCGCTCTCTAAACGTAAATAATACGTCATCCAACAGTGTGGGTGGGGCCTAAACGGGCAAATCCGTCATGTAAGACACATACAATAGGTGACTACATGTGGGGAACCATTCAACCAAGGAGTGAAAAGGGCCAAGTGTATTGCACGCAAAGTGTTGCCGATTGAAGTTGTCTTAAATGACGGGTCTGCCCCTAAACGCACGTGTTCATCATCCATGTGCTTCACCTGTTGTAACCACTCGATGCCTTGTTTTACGACATATCGTAAAGCGTGTATGTTATTTACGTTTAGAAGCGGCTCATGCGCATTGGACTCTTTCTTGCACTTGGTCATTTTCTGCAAGTTGATCGTGATCGGAAGACAGTGACATGAGTTGAAGTTATTTTCGTATATTTGCGATGCAGGAATGAGTCAGATAATTTGTGTACGGAGAGAGAAGTATATTTGACATGTTTAGAACTCGTTTAATGCCGATCAATTGTTGATTTTTGTCATGTTTGTGCAAGAAGAAAACGATACTTGAGTCGATGCTTATAAGGATGTGCAACTCAGTGGTGCTACATACACTGAGTTGCATATATGTGGCAAATGTCACCCCAAAGTACAATATCTAGGGGCTCATGAACATTAAACATCGCCCCAAATTACAACATCTATAGGCTCATGAACATTGCACATCATCCAACAGTAATCGCCCTTACGTTTATATATCCTAGCCTGCACGTCCATCAATATTACAAAGTGTCCCTCAAATTATGAACACTACACATCAAGCAACAGTACTGGGATACAACTTCTATAGGGTTCAGAAACATCTGAAGGTGTTCTTGCACTCATACTATCAGTTTCTATAGTCCTGACAGTGTGTTTGCGCATATGGTTTACCAAAGTAGACGGTGAAGCAAATTTCCTTCCACAATCAGTACATTGAAAGGGTCTTTCACCTGTGTGAGTTCTTTGGTGGTTCCCGAGATGAGCCGGCCGCTTGAAAGTGTTCCCACATAAATCACATGTGTAAGGTCGCTTCACTGAGTGCACTCGCATGTGAACTCGCAATGCGCTCGCGCAATCAAAGGACTTCGAGCAAATATTACATTTGATAACAAAAGAATCCACGCCATCATGGTGCACTTTCAGGTGCTTATTTAGAGAATTTTCGCTGTAGAAACTCTTTTCACACATTTGACATTGTAATTTTCCAATGTTATGGACAGACATGTGACGATCCAAGGAAGCTTGAATACTGAAAGATTTACCACAGGTTTCACATGTGTGTTGTTTCACAGTCTCGTGCCCTTTACTATGTGTTTTGAGCCGACTTAGCCACTGAAATTTCTTTCCACAGACAGAACACTGATGATGTTTCGAGATTTCTTTATCAATGTGGTGTTCCTTTATGTGTCGTTTCATGTACTGTTTCAATGTGAACAACTTGTTACACGATGGACATTTGTGACATGCTTTGTTCACAGTATGCACAACTCTTTTGTGATGCTTCAACGAGTTTACGTGGGTAAATGCTGAATCACATTCGTCACACTTGAAAGGTTTCTCTTCAGTATGATTTCTACTATGACTTGTCAGGTCATGTCTTTCTGAAAATCGTTTTCCACATATCTCGCACTGGTGTGGCTTTTCGTCAGTGTGGATAAGAGTGTGCCTTATAAGTTTCGAGTTCACAGCAAATGCCTTTCCACAAAACGAACACAGAAAAGGTTTTTCGCCAGTGTGGGTTCTAATGTGGTAAATTAGACGACTGCCTTTCTCGAACACCTGCCCACAAATCTCACACTGTTTAATGGGTTTGATCTTAGGTATTGGTGATCTTGGATTCTTTTCCACCCTGGATTTTCTGCTTACATTTCTTTCAATGTTTACCGACCAATCTGTATCCTCAAAGTCTTCAGAGGTCCATGCATTGCCATCGTCAAGACCATCTGAAGAGGAGTGAGATGCATCAAAAGCCTCCTTCAATTCAAACATTGAGTCTTGAACATTTGTTGTACTGGTTCCCAATTTTCCACTTGATTTATGTGTCTTCATAGTCGTAAACTCGTAGTCCATGCTATTTAATGGTCGTGAACAAGTATTGCTGGTCAATCTTCTTGGATGTTTGGCCGACTTTCTTTCAGTGATATTATGTTCACCTTTCTCATTGTGAAGTGTTTTCACTATACATGTTATATTCGTCGATTTTGTTCTTTTCTCCTGTTGGCCAGTAGAGACAGATATTTGTTCAGAAGATTCAGATGAACTATCAGGCAAGTCAGTATCTTCTTTGTTCACCTCCTGCACCGAATCTTTTCTTATCTCTTCAGCATTTGTCCCTTCATCAGTTATCCTGCAATCTTCCATGGTTGATTTTTGACCGCCTTGATCACGTTGGCGATTCTTTGACTTACGCGCTTTTACGTGTTTATCAAGATCAGTTTGTCTATTGAATGTATCACCACAAACATCACAGCTTAGTCCTGGAGAAAAGTGGGAGAGTATAAAGTGTTTTTTCAGATCTTCCGCAGCGGGCCAAGACTTGTAGCATGCAATGCACTGAAAGATTCCAATACAGCTGTTCCGCAAGTCTTTGTTCTGTGGCATTTGTTCGTCATGCTCGTTCTGAGAATGAACAACAATAATTACATATAACTGTCAGTTAAAAACTATGGAATTCTTCAAAAATAAAGAATAAATTCACATGATTTTAGCAATACATTTATCGTTTCTGATCTATACAGTTTACACAAATACCTATCGATGACACCGGATAAGGGATCGAAGTAATATCCTGCCTGTTAGACGGCCTGTGGATCGACTACTGTTTCGCAGTCGACTCATAAGCCTATGCAGGGCAAGCTAAAAGTTTAAACTGGTTGCCCAGAATCAGATATGGTTGCCCTCACATGGTAACCACAATATCAACGAGCCTCGTGAAAATATTAAAGCGTGAAACTATTTTCCGATTCCAGTATCTACGAATTCTCCTTGCCACTTTGTTCTGTCATAAGCTTCATCTCTAAGGCAGCTATTATGATGGAGATGATATTCGGTTCAGATGCAAAATTAGAAAGATATTTCTCCATCCACCATTGAGTTCATGGTTAAAGATTGGACATAGCCATGGATTTGGTTGGAACCTACTTCACTTGCCATGTCGGTCCAGTACCAATTCAATTTTACTTGCCCCTATAGCAGATTTTGGTTGCCCCGCGCGATTGGGTAAGTGTTAAGTCACCCTACTGCTACGTATGGTATGACACAGTGATGTGTGCAATTGTTTCGTGGCCAGCTAACCGGTCATTAGTTAGAAAGATCCAATCTGATTATAACCAAATCTAAAAAGACGTGCCGCGTCTTACATATCAATGATTTAAGATCCGAGGCCAAGAACCGAGTTTCCATGTTCAAAACCTCGCTGTCGACAGACAAGCGATGGGATGACAATTGTTGGTTGGTTGTTTGAAGTTTAACGTCGCACCTAACCTTATTGGTCACACGGCGACGATGTGTATTGCATATGTAAAACTCATCTTCTTGTATATTTTAACTTGTTCCATCAGATCAATATTTTATTGATATTTCATCAACACTAACAGAATTTAGATTTATCGATTAGTTTCAGGAGACATTTCTCTGCTCATATCACGAGGCCAACCTGCATCCCCAACACAGTTGTGCCCTGAGCTTGACGTTTCAAATATACATCCCTCAAATCGTGAAAAAAGTCTGATTGGTCAGTACTCAGAACACGGAAACAGGGGTGTCAGTAGTATATAAAACACCGATTCCTTATGGTTGAGGGTGTCAAGACACGTGAATCTGACGTCACGATGACGTCACGGGTGACGTCACTTCCGGTCAAAGCCAAAATGACGTCACATCCGGGCACGTGACATCCGAGTCACTTCCTCTGACGTCACTTCCGGTCACGTGACGGCCCAGCAGGAGTGATCTGCCCGTAAAGAAGGCCGTACGCTGCAGTGACTTCATTGTTAAACCTAATGGGGAACCCACTCATGGACATTTGCGGTATAGGGTGTGGCCCCTTGTTTTATCTTTGTCTCGCGATGTAAAACACGATGGAAGGGGTCTCGAGGCCCAAGTTACATTTCGCATGCGCACTGGGCAAATACCTCTGGGGTGGACATTTTGGGGTCTAGGTGGACCCTTGGTGGTCCGATTGGGTCGTGTGAGGTATCAGTTTGAAGCATTCGTGTGGGAGCGTCCAACTGGATGGGTGTGGGATGGGAATATCGTCTATCTGCGCATGCGCAGTAGAAAAAGTTTATTTGAAAGTAGGTTTTGGGGTCGAGATGGACCAATAGTGGTTCGATTGAGCCGTGTGAGGTGTCATCGTGAAGCATTCGTGGGGGACCATCCGACTGGCCTAATGTGTCGTCTGTTTTCAACATTCTGCGCAGACAGGGAATTGTGGGGGAAAAGCACTGGAATGGACGTTTTTGGGATCGAGGTGGACCCATAATGATGCGAATGGGTTGGGGAGGGTATCAGTTTGAAGCTGTCATGGGGTAGCGTCCAGCGGGACTGGTGTGGAGTAAAAGTAGCGCAATGGTGCGCAAGCGCGGCAGGGAATGGTGGGAAAAGGGCATTGGAAAGGACGTATTGGGGTCGACGTGTGCCCATGGTGGGCATACTGGGGCGGGGAGGGTATCCATGTGAAGAGCTCTTCCAGGTCCATCAAGTCTTTGGTGGGTGCATGTTTTCACAGAAAAAAAAACGGAGTCATAGAAATGAGAATGTTGTTGTTGTTGAGACAGCGTAGTCTCTCAATTTCAGGGAAGCAAGTCAAGGGAAGTAATCCAGATGCCCCTTAGTAGTAGAGAAAGCAGAAAACCAGTATATTTGCTCTGTGACCTTTATGCAGAGTTTTACAGCAATGCCTTAACACCCTATCTGAACGCCTTAACGCCTATCATAACGCCTTAACGCCTCCTCGACACTGGGATCAATCTGCATCGGCTCTTCAATTTGGAGCGGTGAATCGACCTCCATGGGTTCTTCCATTCGAGGATGCAGGAAAGGGAGATGGAAGGACTCCTCGACACTGGGATCAATCTCCATCGGCTCTTCAATTCATGGCGATGGCTCGACCTCCATGGGTTCTTCCATTCCATTTTCAGCATGGATTTCCCCCTTACATTTCTCTCAAGGTTTACCAACCAATCTGTATCCTCGGTTTCTTCAGAGGTCCATGCAGTGTCATCGTCAAGACCATCTGAAGAGGAGTGAGATGCATCAAAAACCTCCATCAATTCAAACATTGGGTCTTGAACATTTGTTGTACCGGTTCCCAATTTTCCACTTGATTTATGTGTCTTCATAGTCGTAGACTTGTAGTCCATGCTATTTAATGGTCGTGAACAAGTATTGCTGGTCAATCTTCTTGGATGTTTTCCCTCACCTTGTTCAATGTCAAGTGTTTTCATTATCTCCGTCGATTGTTTTCTTTTCTTCTGAGGGCTTGTAGAGACAGATATTTGTTCAGAGGATTCAGATGAACTATCAGGCAAGTCAGTATCTTTGTTCACCTGCTGTACCGAATCTTTTCTTATCTCTTCATCCTTTGTCCCTTCATCAGTTATCCTGCAATCTTCCATGGTTGACTTTTGACCGTCTTGATCACGTTGGTGATTCTTTGACTTATGTGCTTTCACGTGTTTATCCCGATCAGTTTGTCTATTGAATGTATCACCACAAACATCACAGCTTAGTCCTGGAGAAAAGTGGGAGAGAATAAAGTGTTTTTTCAGATCTTCCGCAGTATGCAATGCACTGAAAGATTCCAATAAAGCTGTTCCGCAAGTCCTCGTTTTTGTAGCCTTTGTTCGTCATGCTCGTTCTGAGAATGAACAACAATAATTACATATAACTGTCAGTTAAAAACTATGGAATTCTTCATAAATAAAGAATAAATTCACATGGTTGTTTTGGTATCAGCAATACTGTTATCGTTTCTGATCTATACAGGTTACACAATCGATGACACCAGATAAGGAATCGAAGTTCTATCCAGCCTGTTAGATGACCTGTGGATCGACTACTGTTTTGCAGTCGACTCGCAAGCCTATGCAGTGGTGTAACTTAACTTTTTCAGGAGGTTGTCACCAGGGCAGGCTAAAAGTTTAAACTGGTTGCTGAGAATCGGATCTGGTTGCCTGACCTTAATATCAACGAGACTCGTGAAAATATTAAAGCATGAAAATATTTTCCGATTCCAGTATCTACGAATTCTTCCTGCCACTTTGCTCTGTCATAAGCTTCATCTCTTATTAGATATTATGATGGGGAGAGATATTTGGTTCGCATGCAAAATTAGAAAGATACTTCTCCATCCACCATTCAATTCAATTTCACTTGCCTTCAGTAGATTTTGGTTGCCTCGGGCATCTGGGCAAGTGTTAAGTTACACCACTGCTACATTGTATGGAATGACACAGTGATGTGTGCAATTGTTTCGCGGCCAGCTAACAGGCCATTAGATAGGAAGATCCAATCTGATTATAACCAAATCTAAAAAGACGTACCGCGTCTTACATGTCAATGATTTAAGATCTGAGGCCAAGAACCGGGTTTCCATGTTCAAAATCTCACTGTCGACAGATAAGGGTCACACGTCTGGCCCATCTCCCTTTGCAGCAATGTGGTGACAGGTATATACGTTAAACTCATCTTCTTGTAGATCTATTTATGTCCTTTGGTGTGAAACTCATCTCGACGAGTTGTAAAATAAGGTAACGCGGGGTAACTTTGACAGTGACACAACTTTGACACCTTTTTGTTTTAGTTATATTAGCATATTGTTACAGCTTATAGACAGTTATCGCACCTTTATAAATAAGATGTTGTTATCTGCTGAGGCAGCACAGGGTAGATGGCCATCCATGTGACACTCTTCATAAGATGGCCACTTAACATGTAGTTGGCACTGGTGTAACTGTTAAAAGTTTGACACAGAAAATTCTATGGTGAAGATCTGCAATGTTTTGCGTTTATAGTAAAAATATACTATTTTAGAAGTAGTAGGCCCTAATCATTGATATAGTAGCTTTATCCAATTCTTTCTTGTTGCCACTATTTTCAGTAATTTTGTGTATTTGGGCTAACTTTGACACCACGTTCACCATAATCCCATTGATTCCCATGATGAGGTCAAAGTCACCCCAGCTGAACATGTCAAAGTTACCCCAGCTGGTTTGCTATGACCTTCATGATGCATGTCAATGTTACCCCAGGGCATTCGCCATGGGGTAACGTTGACACATTCTTCTTCTTCAAATTTACATGCAATAAATATCTGTGCTTATCACACTAATAATTAGAACAGGTCCAAAGGTATCCAACTGGTGTGGACTCTTAATGGTACCCAGTGTTGACATAGTGTGGTTCTGATCTCCAAATCAGCTTGGAGATAAAGTTGTGTCAAAGTTACCCCGTGTTACTTTACGCAAATAATTACCTATAATGATTGATTGATTGACTGATTGATTGATGATACCAGAGGGGGCGGAAGATTTCACTCGAGCAATCAGGGTAATGCCACGCCTTAATCAGTTAAGGGACAGGGGTATCAAATGTAACCTGTATTGCCCATAGACAATTATAGAGTGATCAGAATTGGGGACCCCCAAGACATACAGAAAGAAAAAGAAGAAAAAAATATGCAATGTTTCAAGCATATTGTTTTAAATCAATAGAACAGAGAAAACTTCTGGGCTTACAACTTCACTGAGTTTTTCTGACATATTTTGAATCGCTCGAAAAATCACGCATGCGCCCGACGGCTTGTTTATTTCTCCGAGCTTCACCGAATTCCGGACAGGAGCAAACGGAATATGACGGAAGATAACGGATATTACTATTCGCTGCCGTTTTATTTCGTGTGCAGTTCGGATATTGGACAATGTCATTCGGAGTTATATGCGTGGGATGTATTGTGTATAGGAGTACCCTAGAGCTGTAGTCGATCACACAGTCATTCGAGACTATAGCCATTCCTGGGCTAGTAGCAAACTTGATATGAATACAGACCACAGGCTCGCAAAACAGAGATGTGGGGGGGAGGGGGGGGGGGGTATAGGGTGAAGTGTCGAAATGCGAGGTCTCTGCCAACCCTTGTTGGCGTGACCAGGAGATGCTCACGCCATTGCATTGGAGAAACCAAGCTATAGCGCACGGCAAACCGCAAAATTCAACTCATGAAATTCGACCCAAATACATGAGTAAATACGTACCTTATTCCATCAACTTATCCATATACACACACAATCTGGTTACGAAAGCAAAGAGGGTAGAACAAAAACAAGTGACTCGGGATTGTTGTTTCTCTGCACATATCAAAACGTCCTTCCTGCTCGCTTCACGCCATCTTTCCTTTCCTTTGCACGCACGAAGGTTACCAAAAATGCAAACCGCGCACGTGTTCGGAAAGAAATTCGTCCACTGGCAAACAACATGTACGCTTCAAGTCCCATAACATGCTCTTGACACACACGGATTCTTGGAAATATTCCTTTTCGGTGTGTAGAGTTTAAACTAAAATCAATTCGGACATACCGGAATCGATTGCCCTCATTAGAGCGTACATGTTCTTGGCAATTGACGAGCATGTCTTGCCGAACACGTGTGCGGTTTGCATTTTTGGTAAACCCCTCGGCGAGAGGGTCGGGCTTCCGCAAAACAACACGTGCTCACAGAGTTGAGCAGGGAAGACGTTGTGTTTGTCCAGAGAAACAACAACCCCCAGTCACTTATTTTTTCCTACCCTCTGTGCCTTCGTGAGGAGTTTGTGTGTGTACAGTATTGATGGTATAAGGTACATGTACGTTTTAAATATCTATTTCTGTCGAATTAAACATGAAATGGAATGTTGTTGTTGCTCGCGCGCTATAGCTTGGTTTCTCCTAGATGGAGAAAACCATCCATGAATTGATGTGATATCTGACGGTCGTAATTCATGGATGGAGCGCCAAGTCATAGTAAAACAGCGAGTAGAAATCCAGCCCCCGACGCCTGACGATGGGGATGGTATTTACGCTAAAAATACGGCGAAAGCATCCAAGTTTAGCAACTTACTATCTCCTCAGATCATTATCCTATCCATAAATACCGTTTATTTGGGTATTCGGCTCTGTTTTGTTGAGATAGCAGCATAAATCCACACCTGCTGTACCGTTTTCTTCCATCCGCCTCTGTTCGCTCGAAAGTTAGGCCAAAAAACATGCGCACACGATACACTTTACGTCATAGTCACGTGACTCTCATTTGGCGACCCGTCGTCATCTGCGCTTTTCCTCCACACGTGGTTTTGTAGCTGTCAGGCGCGATAGAATAATGGCGAGCAAGCCGTTTTCACAATCTGACATTGTTGACCTATTCACAAGACTAAAACAGTCATTACCCTTGCAATATGATTTGAAACGGGAGCAAATCGATGTCATTTGCAATGTTTTAAACGGTCATCACGCATTCGCAGTGTTGCCTACGGGCTACGGGAAGAGTAGCTGTTTCTTTCTTCCACCGTTGTTGCTGGATCTTGTAAGTTCGTAGTTGTAAACATAACTTATTATACCCCCGCAACGAAGTTAGGGGGGTATAATGGAATCAGCTTGACCGTCCGTCCGTCTGTCCGTGATAGACTACTTCCTCCTAGTGAGTGCTGGTAACATTATCAGCAAGCAGTATTTTTCATGATAATTTGTCTTATTCTATCATTTGTCACAGAAAAGGAAAAAAACATGCCCAATTCATGTGTGGCTATCTGAACTCCCAGACCATTATATTATCGTTTTCATACTATATTGGATTATTACTCACACGGGGAGACAGGTCGGGGGTATCTCAGTTATCCCTTAGGATAACAGTCAAATCTAGTTTTCCGTGGTTAAATAATCAATATGCCCAATAATGATAAATACACAATTTATCAATTTGTTACGTTTTGTGCTTTATTTTGCAATTGGTAAAGGAGAGGGTATGTTTAGCGGTGAAAAATGTCCAATCAACGTGAGCATAGTACTTTCCTGAAACACATGGAACATATAAATTGTTTCTCTTTCCCCGGGGTGAAGGCTTTGATATTAAGAAATTCTGCTGTCAGTGCTTCATTCACGGTTAAATCGGACCCCCTTAATGTTGAGGTTACCGGATGCCTGCTATATCCATGGCCAGACTTACGAATGAATTCCTGGTTGCAGTTAATACAGCTCATTATCTCGCGTGTAATCAGTTAGCGGCTTCTGCCATTATTCTATCGCGCCTGACAGCTACAAAACCACGTGTGGAGGAAAAGCGCAGATGACGACGGGTCGCCAAATGAGAGTCACGTGACTATGACGTAAAGTGTATCGTGTGCGCATGTTTTTTGGCCTAACTTTCGAGCGAACAGAGGCGGATGGAAGAAAACGGTACAGCAGGTGTGGATTTATGCTGCTATCTCAACAAAACAGAGCCGAATACCCAAATAAACGGTGTTTATGGATAGGATAATGATCTGAGGAGATAGTAAGTTGCTAAACTTGGATGCTTTCGCCGTATTTTTAGCGTAAATACCATCTCCCTCGTCAGGCGAGGGGGGCTGGATTTCTACTCGGTGTTTTACTATGACTTGGCGCTCCATCCATGAATTACGACCGTCAGATATCACATCAATTCATGGATGGTTTTCTCCATCTAGGGGTCTCTCTATATAACCCCATGCTTTATATAAATAAACATATGTTTTGGCAGACAAAGCTTCGCCTACTTCATATTAATATTCTACAGAGAATGGTTACTGAAGCTTAAAACTTAAAAATATGTGCTTTATCCTTCGAAATTTGGACCCTTATCAAAAATTATTCGCAAAAGTACACATTAATCTTTATCATTTAAATTAGATCGTTCGTAGAAAAACTTATTTCATCAAGCTTACTGCTTTAGTAGCAAACTACCTGTGCCATAATTTTGTTCAGTGTAGTTGGTGTTGTCTTATACGCTAATTTCTTGCTGGCATTGGTCACACTCTACACCTTTGCGAACATCAATTGTTGGCCGAACTCGCTCCAACTCATTAATATGCGCGTTAGATTGTGGGTGCTACTGATTTCAGGACCGGATCAGGAAACAAATTCCACCCGGAGTGGTCAGATGCTGCTGGAGTCGGATTCACCTGCTAAAACCCGAAGCCGGAGTCTCGAATCTTTCGTGAGGGTCAAGGAACAAAGGAGAAGAATTTCTGGGAACAAAAATGTGTATAGATATGTAATACAATATGTATTTCAGGTTTGGCATGTCTTGAAATCAGAACGGTCAAGTCCTGAAACTGGAATATTAAAGACGTACGCGCTCGATCTTCTAATAGACATTAATTAGTACTCAGCTCCCTCCAACCTTTCCGCCACGTCGACGGTTAATAATGACAGATTGACTTGGCTAGGATTAGAGATTTATCTCTCCCAAAAAGACGATTTGGCGCGACCACATAGTTGTGCACCAGATACCGGCAATTTCTGCCTTTGACGTTTAGTTTAACACCTTCGCACGGCACGATCATTTAATATTTTCTAGCGCCTAACAAAGCCAGACTTTTCGGCGAGAGTAAACCATTTGACTTTTACGTTCACCACGCACACTGTCTGGAAATGATGCCATATTTGGATACTGTTTCCCGATAATGTTTATTGTATTGGGCCACGTGCTACCGTATAATTACTGGGCGTGATTTTAAAATTGTTTCACCAAGCTAGTCACCTGATTGGCTAGTAAATGTAATTTGAAATCGCACGGGATTTATACAGAGCTGAAGCCAGATCCGTGATATCTGAGTTTACTGAGATTGCCACATGTTCTGCGAATAAGCAGCTGGCCCAATGCTCAGAGTTCCTCATAGAATTTTTCCGTCGTTAACTAAACTACGCTCTTCAGTAGGCATCAGACTCCTAAATAATTTACACTTTGGGCAGTATTAACAAAATTGTACCTCGCCGATTCCCTAATTAAATTTAGACTTTCATCATTCGACAGGAAATAGTTTATTTCAAGTGCTACAAGGTGACAAACTACTTGTCAAACATTTTCCGTCAACGCGCCTCTACACATGAGGGCCTCAGTTTGCTGTTTTCTCTGCCTGCTGGAAGCAGTGCTCAGTCCCCGAAAATAGTCCCCCGGCGAGGCATGTTATCGAGCAGTGAATCGAAATAAAATTTGTGGCTGAATAGAACAAATACCATACTTGCCACTGGTACCAACGGCTGTCCATTAATCGTTGCGACTAAGGCGGGGAGAAATCGAAAAAATTCTGGTCTTTGGCAGAGATTACGTGTAGCCAGTAGCGAAGAATGCTGAAATCCGACCAGAAAGCGACCCTGGTGGCGAAGTTGACCAGAACGACGCTTTGTTGTTCAACATACAGTAACACGGGTGTTTTTGTGCCTCATCTCCTTGTACAACTTGAGTACGTGTTTTATATCTCTGAAGCTTCGCTACGCGTACAGTAATAGGCCTGTTCATCAGTGCTACCAGTGTTGGAAACTGGCCTCTATCCAACCTCATCAGGTTACACTTTTATTTTGGACGTGGTATCATGTTATTCTCGTGTAATTTTCAAGATAATGGGAACTAGCTGTCCAGCTGGATAAAGGGGGAATTTTACCAGAAGATCTGTCAAATTTTCCCAGCCCTTGTCAGTTTTTCTTCATATTTACATTTATTTTGTACGGTACACTATTTTAG